>LBNU01035187.1:170728-214455 GCA_014162995.1 Artemisia annua
AAAAAAAATATTTCAAAAAAAAAAAAAAAAAAAAAAAAAAAAAAAAAAAAAAAAAAAAAAAAAAAAAAAAAAAAAAAAAAAAGAAGTTAAATTTTGTTGAGCTAAATAACACAAATAAAAAAAAGGCCCAATAAACAGAATAACACTTCAGCTCAAAATCCACCGGAATATTCCTCCGGCAACCACTACTTTCACCGGTAACTTAATTAAAACCTCATATATCAAAACTAAGGATTCCGTTTCTCATCACATCTTTAAAAATTAAACGATTAATCAGTTTAGTTGTATGGAATTTAATAAATTACTGAAAATTAATAAATTGGTCATCTTTTTATGTGCTTTGATTCGGGTTTTTTTATTTAGGATGAGATTCTTGTTTGTATTAGTTGCCCTTCCCAAGGATCATGTAATTGTTATTTTTTCAACACTTCAAACTTTTAAGCAGTTGATTTTAAGTTAGTGGGTCTTTGGGATTGCTTTTTGTTCAAGCAGATAAGCAGTTTGAAGTGTTAGGGGGCAAAATAAGCAGCTTTTAATTACTTGGTTATATGCAGAAAAAGATAAGCAATCCCAGACAACCCTGTTTGAACTTTGCTTTTCTGCTTATTGTTGCTGCAAAAACAGCAGTTTTTTATAAAGTGCTAGTTGAGATGAAAGTAAAGTTACTTTATTGCCATCTATTGAAAGTTTTTGTTAGAAAATAGTATCTTTTTTTATGTGTCTAAATTGCTTATATTTACAAATTAAGCAAATTTGAAGGCGTGTGTTCTTTTACAAATAATGTGCATAATTAATGTTGATGCTTTTTGGCATACAGATAAAAGGGCTTTGGCGGAAAGATGAGCTTTTTTTCAATAACACGGAAGAAGAGGCCTTTTCAGAAGCATCGCGAAGAAGAAGAGGCGAAGAAAAAGGTACAACCGTAGTGGGCATTTATTAACTTTGTAAAGTTGTGTGTATTTTTTGTGAATTTGACCGAAAGTTTTATGCAGGTGTGTGAAGCTACCACTGTTTTTTACGTTTAAAAGAATATGAAGACACTTTACTTGTACGCTCATGCTCAATAGCCGAATAATGAATTAGTAGTCCTTTGTGTAGTCTATTTTGTTTGGGTTTTGGTTTTGTTTTTATGGTGATGGAAACTATCAAACTACCATATGCATCTTGGTGAATACTTGCAAAATGAGTCTGAGATTGTTAGAAATGTGGTTCTCCTCATAAAAAAGTATAGGTTGGACCTGAGAATGTTCAGTAGGCTTAGTGATTAGCTCGCATGTCACCAAGTTTGGAAGCTTTGACATCAGGCTGCACTCTCATAGAGCTCAAGTCTGGGATTTTATATAAACGTGACTCTTACCTCTACTTTTGTAACGTTATCAGCTCAGATGAAATAAAATTAGATCATTTATGTGAAGTTACATGCAAACATTTGCTGTTACAGAAATTATAACCAACTTAAACATATAACTTACACTAGGTAGTTTCTTTCTTTCTTTTTCTTTTTNTTTTTTTTTTTTGTGTTGGTAAAAGGGATTCATACCCCGGAAAATATATAAGTTTGTTCAATTGACCATAGAAGTTTGTTGCCCTATGTTATTGAATTTGTAAGTGGCTATATCATCATCTTATTAAGAAAACTTTACCATTAAGTTTTTGATGAGGAATTTGTAGGCGCCTTTGTTTGGTGAGAGCAAGTTACTTTAGGACTAGATTACCAAACCAAGTTACCCAGTTTGTTTTACACTTTAGTTTAATAAAAATACATGATTCGTAATTTGGGTGGGCATATTGTGTTCCATACTTCTATTGCAGTTTGCAGGGTGCTAGTGTATCTGAATACACACGGCCTTCTTCTTGATATAATGATATTGCAAAGTAAATTAAATGAAGTTCAAACTTGTTGACTATTAGGGGATATTTTGTATGAATCATTAATAAACAGGCATATGGATGTGAGTTTAGTACACAGTTTGGCACATCTTTTTTATAAAGTGCTAGTTGAGATGAAAGTAAAGTTACTTTATTGCCATCTATTGAAGTTTTTATAAGAAAATAGTATCTTTTATTATGTGTCTAAAATAATGTGCATAATTAATGTTGATGCTTTTTGGCCTACAGATAACACGGAAAGATGAGCTCTTTTTCAATAACACGGAAGAAGACGCCTTTTCAGAAGCATCACGAAGAAGAAGAGGTGAACAAAAAGGTACAACCTTTGTGGGCATTTATTAACTTTGTAAAGTTGTCTGTATTTAGTGTGAATTTGACCGAAAGTTTAATAAAAAAAATGTATGTATGTAGAGGGCTGAGGATGAAACAGCCCGTCTTTATGCGGAGTTTCTTGAGTCGTTTCAAGGGGATTCTGCACCTGGTTCAAAAGCTTTTTGTTCGAGGAGGAAACAATTAACGATGAAAAAGTGAAACCTTAGGCAGGTTAGTTACTGTTTTAGGGTTGTCGGTTTTTGTTTTATAATTTCGTGTAATTAAATAATATGGTGCATATATATGGCTGTATGAATGGTTTATTTTCCATGGACACATTAATAAGCAAATGGGCCTTTTTATTCATGCGCGAACGCAAGTGGAAATTTCAAAGAAGTGTAGAACTTACAAGGCGATGAGTTCATGAAACTTTAGGATCTAGGAGTAGGTAAACAAGCGCTTTTTTTTATTTGAATATGTTACACTACTCTTGTTATTAAGGTATTCTAAGTATACAACTTATAAGGCGATGAGTTCATGAAACTTTAGGAGCTAGGAGTGTTGTTACATGTAGCTCTTGTTTATAATTTGATGACGCCATGCATATGTTATGATACCCCCAAAAGAGCAGTCCCAGTGTCAAGCTATCAATGTTAATTACTTTTAAAAGAATACAATCACACTTTACTTGTATGCTCATGCCCAATAGCCGAATAATGAATTAGTAGTTCTTTGTGTAGTCTATTTTCTTTGGGTTTTCGTTTTGTTTTATGGTGATGGAAACTATTAAACTACCACATGCAACTAGGTGAATACTTGCAAAATGAGTCTGAGGTTTGTAGAAATATGGTTCTCCTCATAGAATTATTGGTTGAACTAGAGAATGTTCAGTAGGCTAGTGATTAGCTTGCAATTCACCAAGTTTGATAGCTTTGAGTCTGGGATTTTTTTTATAATGTGACTCTTACCTCTACTTTTGTAGTGTTATCAGCTTAGATGAAATAATTTTAGATCACTTATGTGAAGTTACATGCAAACGTTTACTGTTAGAAAAATTCTAATCCACTCAAACATATAACTTCTACTAGGTGGTCCGTACATACTTCCATCCGTACATAGACTTGGTACACAAGGGTCTTTGAGCTTGCCAAGACTTTCTTGGTTCAGCTTGCTCAGTTGACCGTATAAGTTAGTTGCCCTATGTTATTGAATTTGTAGGTGGTTAAAACATCATCTTAAATTTTTGGTGAGGAATCTGTAGGCGCCTTTGTTTGGTGAGAGCGAGTTACTTTAGGACTAGATAACCAAACCAAGTTACCCATTTTGTTTTACACCTTACTGAATGTATACATGATTCATAATTTGGGTGGGCATAGTGTGTTCCATACCTCTATTGCAGTTTGCAGGATGCTAGTGTATCTGAATACATACCTCCTTCTTCTTGATACTGCAGATTAAATTAAATGAAGTTCAAACTTGTTGATTATTAGGGGATAATTTGTATGAATCATTAATAAACAGGCATATGTACGTGAGTTTAGCACTCACCAATTAAGTGTTGAAAATTATGTATTTTTATGAGTTTTCCTGCATGTATGTTCCTTCTTTCTTACCGCCTCAAGGGTAAAGAAATTGAAAAACAGATTAGTGAACTGCTGAAACATATATATGCTACTACCTTGTTGACTACTTGCATAGTTGCATTGTGCGCTTGACTTTTGTAAAGCGGATTATAACGGATTTCTACTACTTACGGAAGGACGAAGAGAGCCAAAAGAGTTAAGTAATACGGAAGGCAAGGAATATAGACTATTTTATTTTTATGGAGGAGTTAAACCATGAATAAGAAATCAGAGAAAGAAGAAACAAGAGCAACAAAACTGGCAGGGCCGACGTCCGATTTTCAATCGTAAGATATGATTCTATCAATGGTTATTTTAGGCAGTTCATCATTAGTCAACGCATCTTTACGCTTTTCAGTGTTCCAATGAAATGCATACATTTTCTTTTTGGCATTTGTTTGAGGGTATGTTTTATCCAAATATTACTAAGTTTGATAAAGAGGATCTCTTATATATTTGTATTCTTCCTATGTTTGGAGGCATTACTCTTTTACTCAGGTACATGGTTGTTATAAAACTAGTGCATAGTTTTTTAAAACAAGTAACACTTATAATTGAAGCATAGAAAAGGGATCATTTTGGGATATATGTGGACTGAAAAGTTGATATTTGGTCTTACAAATGCAGGGTGATAGTGTATTGGTGGGGAACTGAACCTTTTATCATGATAACTGGAAGTGGGAGGTAATAATTACTTAAACATATCTAAATACTTCTGCCTTTTAACTCCATTGTGTGACTCTGTTATATTACATAAATGGGTCAAAACGGGCAATACTTAAAAAGACTGAAAGACACTTTATTACACTGCAATATTCCATGAATGCTTGATTATTATAGCTTTATTCCATATAAATCTCTTTTATAACCATTCTAGGAAGCATGAATACATACGCAATCAATTCTGAAAAGCCTTGAAAAGCATAGCCCTAAACGTTGGATTTTGTACCCCGTCGATATGCCAAAGCATTGCCTGACTTTTCTTTGATGTGGTATGGCATAAATATTTTTCATTGACCAACTCCACTCACTTTAAATGTTATCACTGTTTGATTCTGGCATGTCTTTCAGTTTACCCATAGTGAATGAGAAAGCCCTTAATGAGTCTTTCATTTCATAGAAAATATTAGCAACTCCACCTGTTAAATAATAAAACAATAAACAACTTAACACATCAGTTGGCTTCTACTACTTGGATGCCGTAAAGACTTTCTGAATCAATTACATATTAGATGAGTTTCTTGTATCTGCTGTTTTGGAGAAGTCCTTTTAATAAATTACTGGCGACAAAGTTGAACTTGTGAATGAAATAAAACCCTAAGTGCTATCAGCTGATACAACATATGCAAGTTCTTTTATCTACAAATTACCATAAGACCAGTCTACATATGAGTATCTTCTGGAAGTGAATACTAAAGATGGTTTCGATTGGAATGTGTGGTTTGCCTATTTAGTAAGCCCTCCAGGTACCCCAGTTATCAAACCAAAGTTTGTTGCAAACAGTTACAACCAACAAAACAAACACAAGCTGAACGCTGTTCCACGACAGAGTGATGATCGGATGGAAGTAAAAGTATGGAAGTTTGATAACAGTTTCTATGCATCTTAAGTTTAAGCATCCTGTTAAGAAGGATCTTAGCGGGCTTATGGTACAGCGCATTGAGCTTAGACCCATATGGTTGAGAAAATAAGAAGTTGCTGAAAATTGCATTTATTTACAGTGTTGACCTTGATATTATATAGTTAAATTTTCTGACCTTCGATTAACTCTGCAAAACTGACCTAGCAATCCATCATAGTAAAATAATATTAAAATCTGACCTTCAGATTCTTTCACCTTTTAATTTATGTCAGCAAAGGAAATATTTTCTTGGAAAGCTTTACAAATGATAAAAAAAAAAAAAAAAAAAAAAAAAAAAAAAAAAAAAAAAAAAACCCCTTTTTGCTTTGTTTTATTAAGTTGTGGTTTTGTGTAGAAATGTTGCATGTTACCATTTTTTGATATATTAAACATACAATAGTAAACAAAAAGTATTACCCTTATTATTATGTTGTTACTTGAAAGATAGCAGAAACTCGAAGTACCCATACTGGTCATACTAAGCTACTAGTAAAGTGATGAGCACACAACAAGTTTACAAAAATACTTTCATGAGGCCCAGCCAATGCACAGGCCAATTATCCTTGTGTGCGAGTTCGCATCTTGGGAGTGAGAGTTTGCAAGATAAAAATCAGCTCATGTATGATAAGTTTTCATTCACATAATTGAGCCAGAAACAAAATTTAATCCCCAAACAACTGACAAATCTTTGAAAAATGAATAGTACTCCTAGTCTAGTCCATCTTAACGGGCCGTTCAGATAGCCTAGCTTCAAAGCAAATCCCAAACACCCGCAAAAAGATGGTTACCAGTTCTAGTAAAACTTTCATTCAAGCATTTTATCAACCAAATACAAACTCACCCTTAAGAAGATCGAAATATAAACTTTCATTCAAGCTCTCTGTTTTGTTTTCTATATGTCCCTTGCTTACAGTGTAGTAAATCTAACGAGTACTCTGTTCTTTCGCCAATGTAAATGTTTTCTTGGAGAACTATATAACTGATCAACTAAAGACCTTTTGCACTATATTTTACTCATTTTTGATAGAGTACAGAAAACAAAAAAGTGATACCCATATCAAGTCTTAATCACTTGTTACTATCACTGTGTTGTAATATAGAGGCTAGGGTGTTCACAATTCGGCTTTATTCCGAAAATCGAACCGATTTAGAACTGAACCAATTTAAAAAAACCGTTTTCGGAACATATAATTAAGTAGGGTGTTCAATAAAATGCTCAAGTGAAATTTGTCTTTCCTGGCTGAAGAGGTATATTTTCATTTTACTCTTAATTAAAGATATAGTTTGTTAATACTGGTTTGCATTTGTGTGTTGTAGGGATGAGAGTCAAAGTTAACACATTGACATATGTGCTAAATTTGTGTACATAATAGTTATTTAGATTTGCTACAAATTAAGTTGATCTGTGCAATGCCTACCAAAGTGTTTGATATAATGTCTAGCCCAAGTAACTACGTTATTCTGTTCGTGAATGGGCTGTTACTCCTGTTAGTTCGTGTTTTCTTTTTTTGAATGGTTATGTGATGGTTATCGTCTATGTTTCCTTGTTAATTATTGTTTAAGTTGTTTGAATAAGGATAATGATAATGTTAACCTAAGTATTTATGGGATGAATAAGAAGTAGTGAACAGCTTAGTGAGCTGTATGTTTTCCGGTATATTTGCATATATGAAGTTTTGTTGGTATGCTTCATAGGAGAAGAGAGTACACCTGTGTTGCTGATTACACCCTTAACTCCTTAAGGTTGACTATTCAGCGTGTTAAGTATCAAATTTTTATATGTCAAATAAATGGACATCCTAACCATCCTCAATTTGGTTACTCAACTTGAAAGTATATTATTAGGAGTATTAATTTTGTTAAAATTAGGTTATCTGGAATGTGGACACATCACTATTTGTTGGATTATAACAACTGATCACTATTTCTTTAGTGCTTAACACCTCGACAATACATTTTTTTATGCAATCATGTGATACATGCACCCGGAAAATAATTGTGCATTGTGTCTGGGCCTAGCTGAAAAGTTTTCTTATGCAATCATGTCATGAAGGCATCTACGCTGACCCCACGAAAAGGGCTGCCTTTGAGCATCAGGTCCCAATTTTATCAGCTATTATTGTCTACATACGCACATGGTATGTAGACATTAAAAGTAATAGTAGACTATTGTAGTAACATTAGAAGTAAATTTAAAGTATTTTCCGTGTTAAGACAGTTAATTTGATTGATTCTCATTTACTGAATGAGTTCATTTGAGATTCATTTCATCTCTCACGGGTACTTTGATGAAAATAAATAAAAACTTAACCAAAAGGTAACGTGTCTAGATCTAACCTGTCGAAAGCTGGCTGCAGGCCAAAATGAATTTATATCCTACCTCAAAAAATTATACATTTAAGAAAATTCAATATTGTTGTATTACTACTCTTTCTGGATTCCTAATTTTGAATTGTATTTAGTTATTACAGGATTTACACCAAGTATGTAACAGGTCAGGCTGACCCGTACCAAAAAATTACCGATTTTGACATATTCCCATAGTTTACTGACCGATTAAAGTTATCCAGTCTAGCTATTTACAACCGTCATTATACATATATGCCCTTTGCAACTCTGTAACTTGGTTCTCTTCGATGTTATTTGAATATTGTGATTATTATGAAGTTGTTTTTCAGCCTCTGTATTGACATTGTAACTGCTTTATGCCTTTTATCTATGTTATCATGCGTAGTTGAGAATTGATGGGATAAATAGGACTTTTTTTATTCTAGTAACGTACACAGATCTTGATTTAACCATCTCATTCCCACTTCTAGACATGCACAAATGTACAACACCTTCAATGCATTTGGGTTAGTGCTGCGATTTAAGTAATTAGTTTAATCATATTTCATGTTTGATAAGTGATAAATTACGGTTAGTGGTGTCATTAAAGTCATGAAACCAATCTTTCTCTGCCTTCAAGTGTTTATATCTTCTCAATTCTTAAAAATCTTTCAGTTTATGAAATTGTGAGTTGTCTTTCATTAGAGAGATTACAAACACCACTTTGATCTTTCCCATAATTATTTGATTGATCAGCTAAAAATGGCATCCTTTGTGACTGAGTTCAAACATCTTGAAATTCAACCAGAAGATATCATATCAGCCACCAACAACTTTAGCACGGATAAGTATCAAGTTAAAAGTTTTACTATTCTTTCAATTTCTCTTTAAATAAAATGCGCACCTTTCATCACTGAAGTGACGCTAATTGAAATTATTGATGTCACACTTCCATTCACTTTTCCTTTTTCAATTCTTCTTTATTGCTTTCTTACTATCTATCAGCTTCACGTTCGCATGAAGTTTCATTGTATTTCGTTTGTCGGGCCTTTGATGTTGGTTGCCTGAATTTGATTGTCTTTGTTGAAGATCGTTTGAGCCGATTTGGTTATGTTTAGTTGACCCGTGTTGAAATTGTGGGTTAATGTTTGATTGTTCGTTTTGAAGTCATCGGCATTAGTTATGGATTGATTTTGTTTCAGATTGCTTTTGGGAATCGATCGTTCGTTTTGAATTAGGCTAGTATCTCTAGCGTTTGGGAATTGGAATTTTAAATTTGGTTTGGAACATGTGGAGGAGTTCAAGTCACGGTGGAGATTCTTAAAAAGTGACTTAAACTCTTGGGTTTGTTTCGTAAGTTTTGGTATCTTTTTTTAATTTGAGTCGGTTTAGAATTTGGTTGTTTTTAGGTCATTGGCCACTTATAAATAGAAGTCAATGAAATTAGTTTTCTTTGTATCTTTTGAATTAGAATTTTAGGTTTGGTACCTTTAAATTTGCTTTTGTATTTGGTTTGGTAATTTGAATAAAACTTCCGTTTTGTTTGTTTGTTTCGTTTGTTTGATTACCAACAGTGATCTATACCTTTTTTTACCTATTGTTTCTTTCATGCAGTGTGTGGACCTTGAACGTACATTGACCGAAGCTTAATGAGATGAATTTGAAGATATGCTCCGTGCCTTAACATTAGAAAGAATTCAAATCAAAGAAGCAGCAGGGTTTCGCGTTATATTTTCTTTGTCACATCTCTCTATATTGGACATTTTTTGTCCATAATTTTCATATATCTTTTGTTGTCTACGCAAACAATGTGGTGCAAGTCACAATAATTTGTACAAGTGTTTCTTGAAACACTTGATTTGAAAGAATTGGGAGTTCGTTATGTTCAATTCCTAGTAAACAAGTCTATTGAGATTTTAGTTTGTTTTTGCTTATCCTCTTGAAAAAGAGACACATACTTATTCTAACCAACGCTAAAACGTGAATTTCGCTACAAATATCAATTTAAAGGTTTTACTATTCTTTCAACTTTCTCTTTAAAGCGCACCTTTTATCACTGAAGTGATGCTAATTGAAATAATTCCATTCACTTTTCCTTTTTCAATACTTCTTTTTTGCTTTTCAATAATTGATATTTCATTGTAATTGCAACCTCCATAAAATCATTTCATCCGAGTGTGTTAGGCGACCATATCTTATCATATACTGTATCTTTCATTGTTAAGTGACTTTCCTTTTTCTAGAAATTAAAAGGCAATTTCTTTTATAAAACCATTCACAGCCAATAAAATCTTTTTCATTGTTAAGTGACTTTCCTAATTCTTCATTCTTAAACACCAATTTCAGTACTTCTTTTTCTACAATTTGATCTTTCCCATTATCAATTGATTGATCAGCTAATTACAATGGCATCCTTTGTGACCGAGTTCAAACATCTTGAAATCCAACTGGAAGATATCATATCAGCCACCAACAACTTCGATGAAAGCAAGGTTATCGGAAGAGGTGGTTTTGGAAAAGTTTATGCAGGAGAATTGTCTCACTCTCAATCAGAAGAGAAAAGTCTGGTTGCTATTAAGCGCCTTGATCGTAGATACGGACAAGGCGACCCTGAGTTTTTCAAAGAAATCAGAATGCTTTCATGTTACAGGCATGAAAACCTGATATCTCTCCTGGGATTTTGCTGCCAAGGGGGTGAGATGATCCTCATTTACGAGTATGCATCCCGTGGAAGTCTAGATCGCTATTTAAGTTCCGCTGATCTCACTTGGACGCAGCGTCTCAGGATATGCATTGACGCTGCGAAGGGACTAAGATTCCTGCATGATCCAAACGGGACACAACAAAGAGTATTGCACTGTGACATTAAAAGTGCAAACATCCTACTTGATAAGAATATGACAGCGAAGGTTTCCGACTTTGGGCTTTCAAAGATGGGTCCTGCTAATCAGCAGTACTCGCTTCTTATCACCAGTGCAGTAGGTACCCCTGGGTATTGTGATCCTTTGTATATGCAGACATACTCCTTAACAAAAGAGTCGGATGTGTACTCGTTTGGGGTGGTATTGTTTGAAGTCTTATGTGGCAGACTATGTTTTGAAATTAGCAATGGTCAATTAAAGGTCTATGTGCCTTTATGGAGAAAATGCTACGAAGAGAACAAGTTAGATGAGATTATCTTGCAAGATCTCAGGAAACAAATGCAACTGAGTTCATTGAAAAAATTCTCAGATATTGCATCTCAATGTTTACGGAACGCTCGTGAAGAACGGCCAACGATGTCTCTTGTTGTGGAAAAACTTCAGATTGCACTTCAAATGCAGGTGCTACCGAAAGAGTATGCAAAGATAGCTAATGCTGCAGCAGATCCTCTGCCCTGCAGATCCTTGGAGGAATTCAAAGAGCTTCTCTCCAAAGGGGTCCTCCTTAACAGGGGTGAAACGGTAGTTAGCTACTTTTCTTTATGTTTATATCTTTAGAGAAATGGTAATTAGCTATACTTTGCTTTAATTTATTAGTAGAAATAGATAGTGTTCGAGGATTTATTAGTAATTGTTTTGGACTGGTATTTATATTAGATTAGGATTGGTATAAGCACAACATAAATATTAGGTCAGACAATTAGTTGAGTTCAATATAGACCCGATAACTTCTATTGATAAGTTACTCCATGTTATTTATTTTCCATTTCAAAACCAAACATAAAAATTTGTCATCAACCACAAAGATTCGCTCACTAAAGGCGACCTTATGTTTGGTTATGATAAACCTGTACTCGATTCTGACTTCCATTGAAGCCTCTCATTCAAAAGCCTACACGTTTGCAATTAATCTCTAAATATTTGTGGACAGTGGTTATCATTTAATGACAAGGAAGAACATCATGTAATGGTATCCATAGAAGAGTATTTGAGTTTAGATGATCCAAACAGAGATTACAATGACCGATACTCGTCTAACGAAAAGTCGAGGTGACATGGTCTCCTCCTACTAATCCCTTTCGTTTCCAATCTGTTTCAAAATACGTGTCAGATTTACGGTAATGTAATAATTAATTCCTTGCTGCTTTACATGCAGATTTGCAGTTGGTTGCTACAAGACAACTCTCATGGAATTCAAACTGCGTGTCACAGCTCCATTATTCTTGTCACCAGATGTCATATACGGGTTAAGCCTTGTCTTACACGCTAGTGAAATAGAGGGGATGAAACAACAATATGTAGGCGTCAGGTACAAAATACATGGAGAGACAAAAATTTCAATTCTGTACTTTGCAGATAAGAAAGAAGGTAAACAGTTGGTGGCAGAACTGTATCAGTTTAACAGCACCGAGGAGAGTATTCTAGATCTTGAAATTTTCTTGGAAGACTGTGGTCTCTCGGGTGAATTTTACATAGAAGGCATCGAGTTCCGTCCCTTGGAAAAAGTAAGCTGGCAAATGCCGATTTTTCTATCTACATCATTTACATACTTTGAGTAATAGCTAGGATCTTTCTTCCTGGTCGTGTAACATTGTCCAATATATGTATGCTCCATAGATGGAACGTCAGGTCGTCATAGCAAACCAAGAGATTGTTAGGGGTGTGGTTCCTCCTCTGTTCTACAGATTCACAGAAGAAGAATCGAAAGTGCTTCTCTCCCAAGGAGTCCTCCTTAACGGGGGCAAAATGGTAAATAATTAGCTACTGTTGCTTGAGGTTTTTTTTGTTAAACTTTCAAAATGGTAAATTGTATATACACTCAACTACATATGTATTTCTACTTATAAAACCAATATGACTCGGTTTGTTAAAAATGACATCTGAAATGTGTCAAAATTGAGTCATCAAATTTAATCCAATTTCATGTACTTTTTTAAAAAATGACATCTCAATCTTTGGAGAAAAAAAAATAATAAATGATTTAGATTTACTCAAAATCTATTAATTAAAAACTTAACACAAAAAAAAAAAAGGATCATTGTTATCAACGACAAAGACTTACCCACTAGACTTGGGCCCAATTCCTTTGATCCAAATCTAAAAGGTCTGACCCAATTAATGCCCTGATTCTCATATTGAAAACCTAATGATAACTACTGTAATTCAAGACTTTATTTTTCATTGGATGTGCAGTGGCTGTCTGTAAATGAGAAGGGGGAACACATTGAAAGGATTTACATTCAATCCTTACCCTTTCGCCTGCCCCTAATACCCTTTCGCAAGGAAGATTTGCTAGTCCATGGCACTCTTAATTCAAGGTCTATTCCTATCCCTTTTCTTTTGGAACATATTAACTTATTTAGTTTGTCATTCTTTAATTGCTGCCTTTATTCTTCTTCTTTATGCAGATTTCCAGGGGGGCGAGATTACGAATATAGATATTCATTCGAAGCACGTGTGAGAGGTGAATACTTGACACCTCATATCTCATACACCCTCAACCTTGTCTTCCGATATAATTGGGAATCCAAATTCAATATATCTCATACACCTCATATCTCATACACCCTGAGATACAAAATATATGGGGAGGATGAGACCAAAGTTTTCATAATTTACCCTTCTACCCATATGAGAGAAGATGGATGGTTCATTGTTCCATTGTATCACTTTACAAGCCAACACACACCTGCATACCTTCAATTTGACTTTGAATTCCGTGATATGGGCCCATTACTAGTAGCAGGCATCGAGTTCCAACCATCTGAAGAAAAAGTAAGCAGTTTATTGTCAATGGTCATGTTATTTATAAAATGATATAAAGAAAAAATTACACTTAATTAACCCAAATGTATGGCTGACTTGCTTGGATATGTCATTATATATATAGGTGCAACTTCCAGTGTTTGAAGAGTACCAATACATAGTCGAGGCTGCCTCACAATCTCTCAGCTACAGATCCCTTGATGAACTTAAACAGATTTTATCGAAAGGAATCAACTTGAATGGTTACAAAACGGTAATTAATTGGCTATGTCTATTTATTAAGATAAACTGAGCCGAACTAATTCCCAGCTTACTAATTATGCAGTGGTTTTCTCTTAATGAGAAAGGACAACACTGTCACATGATATCCATAGAAGATTGCTTGATTCCAAATGAACATTTCCATTCAGAATATAAATCTAAATGGTCAAGGTGACTTGTCATACTCAGACTTATCCCTATTGTTTCATAAGTATATATAAATTGATGCATCATTCTTTGCTTCTTCTTCATGCAGATTTCCAGCAGGCCTTTATCAAATAAATGGGAAAAGGTTCAAAACACATGTGAAGGCTGAATTACTGTCCCCAAAAATCACATACACCGTGAACCTTGTATACAGAAGTTACTCAAGTGATAAACAAGTGTACGTAGACCTCAAGTACAGATTAAGAGGGGAGGCAACAACTTCTGTTGTGTACCTTGCAAATCGGAGACAAGATGATTGGTTGTACGTGGCTGAATTGTATCAATTCACTAGCGATGGGAGTATTGTTGATCTTGAAATTATTTTTGAAAATTCTGGAACCGATATAGATGGAGTAGAAGGCATCCTGTTTCAGCCCCTGGAAAAAGTAAGCTGACATATACAAGTTTATTCATCTTAGTCCTTTTCTATGATAGTTTTAGAATCTAAAAGATTCTTACAAATGAGGTTAACTGCCAAAATATCTTGAATTACAATTGCCGATAAGGTCATGTTGGGTTGGGTCAGGTAATATGTTCAAAATGGTTGGGATCGAAACAGGGCATTTTCAAAAAAATTTATCTATAATCCTGAACTAGTATAGAAAGAGTAGAAGGCATCCTGTATCTTAAACATTCTTTCATAAATTTTGAAATACAGGGTTGGGACGGGTGGATTATGAATTGCTAATAGAATTTAAAATTTTGTTAGAAACTTAAAACAAATAAATTGTCAAAGGAGATACAGTATTTATAGAAGTTAGGTGGAAGCCCAACAGAATTAATAGGTTCTTAAGAAGCAAATAAGTAATATTGCATTGTTTATAGCTAAACTTTATATGTAGGTGGAAGATCAATCGTTAGAGGATGACAGGGTGGAGGATATCGAAACTACATCAGGTTCAGACACGTATTGGGAACAAAAAATACCCAATGATTATGAAGAAACACTCAAATTGTCAAAAGTTAGTTTGGAGTGGAAAACAAAGAAGGAACTATACTCAATTCTTTTCAAAGGGTTCATGCTTGGTAATGGTCAACAGGTATATTTTATAGGAATGATATCATTACTAGTTTAATTCCAATTTTCAAAACCCATTTCAAACGTAATATTCCTGCACTTACCGTATCTATATCGATTTATAGTGTTTCAGTGTTGATAAGAATGGGAAGAAATGTCAAATGCTATCTGCAAGAGCAGCAACATCTGTAAAAGAAGAAATTGACTCAAATTGGGAGTCTTCCAACGAATCAAGGTTCTTCCTTTATATTTCTTTCCAGTTTTTCATTAATAGTTTATACCTATGCTTATGTTTGCACCACTTTGCAACTGCATAGGAATAAAGAGACTTTATGAAGAAATTTTATATATTTATGAATCTTTCTCTTGCAAGCAACTGAGATATGATAAATTTCGGCAGAAACATTAGAATCTAGTTTGGTAGTGCACTAGTGCTTATCCACCTTAAGTGGCAATCCATATTTGAAAAGACTAATATTGAAATCTATACATTAAGCAATCCATTCTACACGATTTGAAATCTAAACCATCACTACAAAGTAATGATAAAAAAAAATCTTACTGGTTTAAAGAACACAACTATATTGANTTCCAATTTTCAAAACCCATTTCAAACGTAATATTCCTGCACTTACCGTATCTATATCGATTTATAGTGTTTCAGTGTTGATAAGAATGGGAAGAAATGTCAAATGCTATCTGCAAGAGCAGCAACATCTGTAAAAGAAGAAATTGACTCAAATTGGGAGTCTTCCAACGAATCAAGGTTCTTCCTTTATATTTCTTTCCAGTTTTTCATTAATAGTTTATACCTATGCTTATGTTTGCACCACTTTGCAACTGCATAGGAATAAAGAGACTTTATGAAGAAATTTTATATATTTATGAATCTTTCTCTTGCAAGCAACTGAGATATGATAAATTTCGGCAGAAACATTAGAATCTAGTTTGGTAGTGCACTAGTGCTTATCCACCTTAAGTGGCAATCCATATTTGAAAAGACTAATATTGAAATCTATACATTAAGCAATCCATTCTACACGATTTGAAATCTAAACCATCACTACAAAGTAATGATAAAAAAAAATCTTACTGGTTTAAAGAACACAACTATATTGACCCGTGTTTCCTCTATCAGAATTCTGAATATTCATGCCCACATTCCACAGCTTTGCTACATGGAGGGCTGCCTCATTTGGCTTGACTTTAAAACTCATTAGCTTAAGCTTTATAGTGTCAATAATCCTTGCATACAGCACATCCCAACTCACTTTCATCTCTGAAATTCTGTGAACTTTTTCCTTCCATATGAAGTATACATCAGCTGCAAGTAAGAGTCTTCTAAGTTCTAAGGATGTCCCAAATGTCGTTTTATGATCTAGGAGCAAAATCCTGAATAATATCTTGCCAAAAAATATTCAACCCATTCAAACCAATAATATCTGCAACTTGACCCATTACTGCACGTATCCCATCTAGTGACTTATTCTGTATTTGTAACCTTTCTTGAATTGCCATCCATAGGAGATTTGTATGTCTAGGATTACACTGAGAGTTTGACTTTTAATAGCTTCTTTACTTTTTGAGTTTTTGCAATACCACTACATCTTTTCACAAAGGATTACAGGCTTTGTGTTGCTTGTAACTTTAGGGTATATTGTTGCCACTCCAATGGCCACTGAATTGGATTCACCACTCCTAATTTATGGACAACATGAGAGTTCATTTTATTTCTCGTCTCATAAAAGTTCTTTCATCTCCAACTGTCTAAGTTCTCGTGTTTAACTTCCCAAACACTCTGCCTTTTTAGTTCATTGTGCGAATCCATTATATTCCATAAATGGGTAATAGTTAAGAAAGACACTTTATTATGCTGCAATATTCCGTAAATTCTCGACGATTTGAGTTTCATTCTATTGATCCAAATCTTTCTAACCGAAACCTCCTATTATGGGTCAATCTTACACAATAGCCATACAGTTCCTTATTGAAAGTACAGGGACTTTTTGTGTCATCTTCTAATAGTAAGCTACAGTTAGTATAAAATGATGAAAAATAGTATGTGTTTAGTATCTTGTTCATTGTGATAATTGAAAAGGAAATAACCTCATCAAAGCTGTTCTTTGTTAGTGTTACGATCTAGTGAGCTGTTCTCACTAGATTAGTGTATCAGTTAACGAATAAGAGCATACCTCTTTGATTATTGAAGCCTAGTAAATCCGCATAGACTCAAAAACATAAGCACTCAATTATGAAAAGCTTTATATGAGAGCTCTGAACATTAAATATTGTACCCCACGGTATGCCAAAGCATCGTAGGATTTGGTTTGGTGTGTGATGGCATGTTAATTTTCCATTGAACAATTCTACTCAGTTTAAATGTTATCACTGTTTGAAGTTAGCATGTGTTACGACCACCTGTTAAACAATAAACATAGACAACTTAATGCATTAGTAGGCTTCTACCACTTGGAAACCTTAAGCACATTCCAAATTTAGTACATAAATAATGAATTTTTTTGTTCTACAGATTTGGAGAAGTGCTTGTAATAACAGCCGGCTACAAATTTAAAATTAAGAGAAAAATCGAACCCCAAGAAGTATCACCTGAAACAGCATATACAGCTTACATTGTTTTCAAATTACCACAAGACCTATCCACATTTGAGGCTCCTATGTTTGTGTGCGAAAAAGATGGTTACATGTCTGACGGTTGGTATATCTATTTAGTAAGCCCTCCAGTCACTCCGGTTATCGGACCAAAGTCTGATGAAAATACCTACAATCCACTGAATAGATACAAAGGGAATGCCCTTCCGCAACAGAGGACCGATGGTTGGATGGAAGTCAAAGTATGGCAGTTTAAAACTACCACCGAATCAGTTCCTATGAATCTTTATTTTGAGCATCCTGTTAAAAAGGATCTTAAGGGGCTTATGATACAAGGAATCGAGCTGAAACCCATATGATATACAACACTTCTAGAATTCACAAATGGAATTGGTAGAAGGCAACAACAACTCAGAATTCATATGAAATTGAGAAATGAACTCGAAAGGATTATTGTTAGATTTGGCGGGAAAATGTGAATGTTAGTTAGATGGTTGTTATGGAGTGAAAGAGATAACAGAATCAAGAGAAGAGAGATTTATTTATCAAAAGCTTAATAGAAATGATTACAAATGAGAAGTATATAAAAGAGGAAAATGGCGCCAAAGTTTGTTAGGGTGTTTGGTTAACTGAAGGAAATTAGTCACGTGCACCTCACACACACAGTCTAGGACTGGTCATGTGCACCTCACGTGCCACTCTGTTAATCCAAACACTCTTGCCAGTGTCAATCCATCCCTCTTAAACTGTTCTTGTCCTCAAGAACTGACATCAAACATTGGAAAACGTTTAACTAAGTCTTCCAATGGTTCCCAGGTAGCATCATCCTTATCTCCATTGGCCCATTGAATCAAACCATAGACTGCCACAGTATTGTTTTTCTTCACCATCTTCCTATCCAACACAGCTATAGGTGGTATGACCAACACTCCAGAACCATCACAATGAGGTAACACAACTTGTTGATCATCTTGCACAACCCCTCTACACTTCTTAAGCTGTGACACATGAAAGACATTGTGGATTTGTGACCCAACTGGTAATGACAGCTTGTAAGCTACTTCACCCACCTTTTCAATCACCTTAAAAGGGCCATAGTATTTTGGAGAGAACTTATTTTGCTTACCCTGCCTGATAGTAACTTGTCTGTGAGGTTGCAGTTTAAGCCAAACCCAATCATTGATGTCCAAAACTCTTTCAGTTCTGTTTTTGTCTGCTTGTTGCTTCATCCTGTTCTGAGATCTTTGTAAATGGAACTTGAGAATGTTTATGGCTTCTTCCCTTGCTCTTAAGGATCTATCCACTGCTTCTACTCTGCTCTCACCTCCCAAATATGGTACATGAATTGGAGGTGCTTGACCATATAAAACCTCAAAAGGGGTAGTGTTGATTGAGGTGTGGTAGTTGGTGTTATACCATAATTCTGCCATAGGTAACCATTTTGACCATTCATTAGGCTGCTCACCCACCATACATCTCAAATACCCTTCCAAACATCTATTCACTACCTCTGATTGACCATCAGTTTGTGGATGGTAGGAAGTAGACATCAAGAGCTTAACTTGTAATAGCTTGAACAGTTCTTTCCAAAATCTGCTCATGAACACCTTATCTCTGTCAGAAACAATGCTCTCAGGAAGACCATGTAATCTATAAACTGTGTCCAAAAAAGTTTGAGCCACTTGAGCAGCAGTAAAAGGATGTGATAATGCAATGAAGTGTGCATATTTGCTCAATCTATCCACTACTACTAGAATTGAATCCTTACCCTGTGACTTAGGTAATGCTTCAATGAAATCCATGGAAATACTTTTCCATACTCCTTGTGGAATAGGCAAAGGCTGTAACAAACCTGGATAAGAAGCTAAATCAGGCTTATTCTTCTGACATATCAAACAGTCTCTTACCAATTGTTTGACTTCTCTTCTTAATCCTTTCCAATAGAACAATGATACCACCTTCTGAGTGGTTGGTTGCACACCAGAATGTCCCCCAATCACACCTTCATGAATGTGTTTCAGCAACTCAACCCTTAAACTCTTATCATTTCCTACCACCAGTCTATTCTTTCTCAACAGTTGACCATTGACCCATGTATAATGCTTCTTTGCAGACTGGCCATTTTGTAACTTCTGTTTAATTTCTTGAACTTGAACATCATCATCCCAACTTTTCACAATCTTAGCATACAAATCAGTAGTAATGGTTGAAACAGATAGTGACAACAATTCTCCTTGACCTTCAAGTCTAGAAAGTGCATCAGCTGCCACATTGTCACAACCTTTCTTGTACACCACTTCATAATCAAACCCCATCAACTTAGGTAACCACTTCATTTGAGTAGGAGTACTTATTCTTTGTTCTAACAAGTATTTCAAACTGAAGTGGTCTGTTTTGATCACAAAATGTCTATCCAACAAGTATCCTCTCCATTTCTCCAGAGCTAAAATAACTGCCAAGAACTCTTTTTCATAAGTAGAAAGAGATTGGTGTCTTTGAGAGAGTGACTTACTGAGATAAGCTATTGGATGACCATCCTGTAACAAAACTGCTCCTAAACCAACTCCTGAAGCATCTGTTTCTATCACAAATGGTCTTGAAAAATTAGGTAGACTGAGAACTGGAGCTTTGATCATGGCTTCTTTCAACTGTAGAAATGCTGCTTGTGCTTCCCCATTCCAACTGTAACCATTTTTCTTCAACAACTGAGTCAAAGGTCTGCTCAAGGTGGCATAATTCTTTATAAACCTTCTATAGTAACCAGTAAGACCAAGGAATCCCCTGAGTTGTTTAATGTTCTTAGGTTGTGGCCAATTTTCCATGGCTTTGATCTTAGAAGGTTCTGTTGCTACTCCTTGAGCTGAAATCACATGGCCTAAGTACTCCACTTGACTTGTGCCAAACACACATTTGCTTTGCTTAGCATACAGCTTGTGTTGTCTCATAGTTTCTAAAATTTGAGTCAAATGATGAACATGATCACTTACACATTTGCTGTAGACCAATATGTCATCAAAAAACACCAATGTAAACTTCCTCAGAAAGGGTCTAAACACTTCATTCATCAAAGCCTGGAATGTAGATGGGGCATTTGTTAACCCAAATGGCATTACCAAAAATTCATAATGACCCTCATGAGTTTTGAAAGCTGTTTTGGCCACATCATCTTCAAACATTCTAATTTGGTGATACCCTGACCTCAAATCCAATTTAGAAAACACAGTTGCTCCATGTAACTCATCAATCAATTCCTCAATTAATGGAATAGGAAACTTATCTTTGATGGTGTTCTTATTGAGTTGCCTGTAATCAATGCACATCCTCCATGTATTATCTTTCTTCTTAACCATAACCACAGGAGAAGCAAATGGACTGTGACTAGGTTTGATGACTCCAGCTTCCAAAAGTTCTTTTACCATTGCCTCAATAGCATCTTTCTGTGTGGGAGGGTGTCTGTATGGTCTAATGTTCACTGGTGGAGTGCCTTCAATGAGTGGAATTCTATGATCATGAGATCTTTGTGGTGGTAATTCTTTTGGTATTGCAAATACATCAGCATAGTGGTCAAGTATTGGTTGCAATTCTGCTTCACCCAGTTTTGACCCATTTGGTTCTATTGAGCACAATTCTAACCCAGTGTTTGGATAAACACATAACATCATTATTTCAGCTTGATGTGGTTGTTCTAGCATCTGCAATTGTTTCTTTCCATCCACCCAATGAACTGGTGCCTTAGAAGTACCCCTGAGAATCACTCTCTTATTGTTATGAATAAACTCCATTCTCAACTCTTTAAAGTTCCATCTCCTTATATCACCTAGAGTTGACAACCATTGTACTCCTAACACCATTTCACAACTTCCAAGTGGTAAAAGCATCACATCAGTAGTAAATACTTCTCCATTCATTTTCCACTGAAAATCTTTACACACACCCATACTCACAAGTTTCTTACCACCTGCTACTGACACAGTCATGGGCTTTGTTTGAGTGACCTTACAACCAATCTTCTTTGCCATGGCAACATCTAAAAAGTTGTGAGTTGACCCTGTGTCTACCAATATGTGTATCTTATACTTATCTTGCACAATTCCTACCACTCTCATAGTCTTAAAAGAACTTTCACCAGTAAAAGCATTTAAAGAAATTTGAGGCTGCAATTCTTCTTCAACACTTACTTCCACCATTTCATCAGTTGCATCAACAAAGTCTTCAATCATTTCTTCTTCTTCATTCATAGGTGAAACCAATAGTGAAAACAATTGACCTTCACACTTATGTCCAGGCACAAATTTCTTATCACAATAGAAACATAAGTTCTTAGCCCTCTTTTCTTCATATTCTTTTTGTGTCAACTTCTTAAAGGGTCTGTTATTAGTTTCACCACTTGTTGTTCTTGTTGGAGCAGGCAGAGCCAAAGGTCTATTGACTGGTTTTTGTAAAATACCCCCATCTTTAATCACAGAACCCTGATTATTAGACCTCACATTAGAGTGGTAAGAAGTATACCTTGGCTTGAGTGCAACCAGTGAAGCTTCTTGCATCTTGGCCATGGTAAAGAGGTCATTCAGTGTAATAGGCTTAAACATCCTCACAGGCATAGCAATCTCATCCTTGAGACCTCCAATGAACAAACTTATAGCAAGAGACTCAGTCAATTCCAACCTATTCAACAACTCTTCAAATTGATCTTGATAAACTTGTACTGTACTAGTTTGTTTCAAATTCTTGAGTTCCACCATGGGATCTTCAAACACATTCCCAAACCTTTTCAATGCCTGTTCTGCATACATCTCCCAAGGACACCCATCACCATATTTCTTCAAGAACTGTTCATGCCACACTAATGCCTTATCAGAAAGATGCATTGCTGCTAATTCCACTTTCATATCTTCTTGAACATTATCAATCTTGAAGAAATGCTTGCATCTAAACAACCAACTCTTCACATCATCACCATTGAATCTTGGAAATTCAATTTTTGACATTCTACCATATTGTGCCATTCCATTACCATTTCTACCATTATTGTTCTGAGTCTGGCTAGTACCTTCACCAGATCTCATCCTTTGCATTTCATTTTGCATTTGTTGCATAGTTCTTTGCATTTCCAGTATTGTGTTTTGCAATGACTCCATTGTTGCTTCTGGAGTTCTTGATGTATTTCTTGTATCCACCATTGTACCAGTAAAATCACCACTCATCAACAATGATTGCTCACTGACCTATTGGGGTAATAACTACTGGTCTGTTCTGGGTTAATCAATCCGATTGCTTCTTACCAGCTTGTTCAAGATAAGAAAATTTAACGGAAAACCCGGCTTATCTTGTGGTAGTACAATCGATTGACACTAACCATATGTAAAACAGAACAGTGAAATCAGTGGTGGCTGATTTCTTGCCGGAAATCTCTGTTTTGGCCGGAATTACACCGGAGAAGATGACCGGAATTCAAGAAAGTCAATGTAACAGTCTTGAACGATATAGAGCCAGAAAAGAGGCTCTGATACCAATTGATATACAACACTTCTAGAATTCACAAATGGAATTGGTAGAAGGCAACAACAACTCAGAATTCATATGAAATTGAGAAATGAACTCGAAAGGATTATTGTTAGATTTGGCGAGAAAATGTGAATGTTAGTTAGATGGTTGTTATGGAGTGAAAGAGATAACAGAATCAAGAGAAGAGAGATTTATTTATCAAAAGCTTAATAGAAATGATTACAAATGAGAAGTATATAAAAGAGGAAAATGGCGCCAAAGTTTGTTAGGGTGTTTGGTTAACTGAAGGAAATTAGTCACGTGCACCTCACACACACAGTCTAGGACTGGTCATGTGCACCTCACGTGCCACTCTGTTAATCCAAACACTCTTGCCAGTGTCACCATATAGATGATTTTTTGCCATGATTTTGTAGTGGGCAATCTATTGACAATATTGTTTGCGCTTTGATTAAATTTTCATAAGTTGATTTGTGGGAGATATTGTGAAAATTGAACTCCAATTTCTGCAAAATGTTAACCGAGTCAAAACCCGGGTCGAGGGCAAATAAAATAAGGCTTTGACCATTATTAATTCTTATTCTCTTTCTCAGTTTTATTATTATTTGATTTATTATATTATTTGGTGATTATATATTTCTAAAGCAACTCAAGTGTTGCAAATAAGTATTGTTCTACAAAATACATATTTGTGGTTCCTTAATTTTCACATTAAATATATCTTCCCTACTATTTATAATGCATACATGTGTATATTTCTTAAATTTAAAATGCTTAAAACTTAAATGAGGTTGATTACCTATAATAACTTTTAAACTTAATTAATGCTTAAATGACAAGTAATGTTAGTGGACTAATATACCCTTGATTAAAAATATAACATCTACAAGTAAATTACGTAGTAATATTTTAAATATTGTTCAATCCTTATAACTTATATCATTTTTTGTTTCTAACCCATGGACTTTTTTCTTGCAATAACTACAAAATAAACCCGTAAGTTTTACAACAAATGTCAAACTAGAATCACGATTTCGCAAGTATAATTGTTTACCGCTATATACCGCAGCTTTGCGCGGATATTCATCTATTTAATTTAAAAAACAATTGACAATCAACTTTCTTCTGTTAGTAAAAGTCAAACGCATTACATTTCTAAGAATCAACGATGTAATGTTTCCTTCGTTATCTTTGTTAATTAATAAGTCAAACACTCTTAATAAATTTACTCCCCTTTATTCATTTCATTTTCTTCTACTCACAACCTCCACCACTCCACCACCCATGCTCATCAACTTTTTCTCCCTACCTCCACCGGCACCGATTACCTAAACACATTACAAAACACGTAAACTCATCCCCATACAATCACTCTCAACTACCACAAAATACCTAAATTCATCATCATTTTATTCTCTATGAATATTTTGAAGAACATGGTGAACTTACCATATGACTTGAAAAGCATTATTCATGAAATGAAAAACATGTCCTGCAACAATTCTGTGTAGTGTATACTCTTGTGGCAAAAGATATATGAGAGAATGTTTACAAATGAAAAGAGATCAATTAAGAGTATTGCAATTATTTCTTTTTTGAGGTATGGGGGACTAATCATAGTAAATGTTTCTCTGATCGATTTGCAAACTCGAATTGTAAGTATGTAGTTTTGTAATTATTCTTGTCCTTGCACTTAAAAGGGTCTTGAATTAAAAAGAGACTGCACTATATGGGTCTAAAAGCGCAATATGATACTCCCACTCGCGCAATATGATACTCCCACTTCTAAGCTCACTTTAAAGTTCAAAGCACCAACACAAAATATTTTCTTGTACGTACAACAAACCAATCAGAATTCCGTGACAATATGCAAAAAAANAAAAAAGTTACCATGCTGTTTACAGCATATACGATTCATTAATCATACCACCTGAACAAGAGGATGAATCCGAGAATGTCCATCACGAGCAGGAAACATTGTGGGGCTATCATCATCATTATCCACATGTTGCTACTGCTGCTGTTGTTTGCAACAAAACCAAAGACAGCTAACCCATGAATAACCTGCAATTATGTCAAACATATAACAAAACATAAGCTCAACGAAGCTGATACACTGTAAAAATCTGTTTAGAGTGTAATCCAAGTATTTGTTGAAATGTCAGACTGAGTTGTGTGTATTTTTCTTTTTTGGTAAAAATGCTGTGGATTATATGTGTAACACAAGTGTTCGATCAAACGTGTGACTGACTTGTTTGTTTGTAGACCTTAGGCACGAGTAAATGTAGTTTTGCCAATAAATAATAACTCATTCTGAACAGAGATTAGTAAATGTGTTTGGTTATGAAGTCTGGACACAAAACAGGTTTTATAAGATAAGTTACTGCAACAGAACTAATATTTCAGGGTAGATATAGAATCGTCTAACTATGCCTAAATCAGTTATTTGTTGCGTTTGGCAATCTGATTCTTGTTATATAGAACTATGCGCTAGTCACTATGAAAATGTGTATCCAAACACCCCCTTAGTTACAAGCTACGAATTATGTGAAGAAAAACATCATTAGTCTTGAGTGATGATAATACCCCACGAAAGTTAGTTTTATAAGGCACTTTTTTTTGGGGCAAGATGTGGGGTAAGGGAGTTTGGACTATAGCTTCGTATGTTTCTTATTCTTTACGAAAGTCTTGATGAAATGATATTACCCGATATTGAATTACTGTGTTACCATCAGGTCTTTGTTGAACCGTATACACAAAATGTCTGAGGCAAACAAGGTATCCAGACCTTAATGTTGTTGATAACGATCCAAAGTTTTGTTCTTTTGAAGAGGCCCTAAATCATCAACAAAAAGCGGAGGAAAATCCCATGCATGCCCTTACCAGCCCAAGAAGTACACTTTCTTCATTCTATTCCATGAGCAGTTTTGTTCTTTTGGTTAACTTTCCGATATAATTGTGCATTCTGACTTTTACATTATGACTTTCCAGGAAGGAGATCATTGTATATCATAGTATACATACCAAACTGTACTTGTTCCATCAAATCTTTTGCATAAATTCAGTTTTATTTGCATGCCCATATATTGCAATCGGTCCATGGGAATTATCATCAAAGCTGAAATTCAGTTTGTGCAAATGATTTCGGGTCAAAACCCATGTCAATGTGAAGAACCAGGTGAAGCAAGATGACCCATGAATTTTTGAAGATTGTTTAGATTGGAACCCAAGCTTATGGACAAATATACTTGTTTTTCTGTTGGCACAATGTACGAACATGTTTATTGGATTGTAATAATTGTTCCCTATGACACAATAGCAATTACCTTACTATACTCGTCCAGAAAAACATAGTTTCTGAGAATTGCATTTATTTGCATTATGTGTACGCCCACCTTTCACCTGACCACCAGCTCTAATTCATCATCAACTTCTGGCGACCGGAATATTCCTCCGACCACCACCACTTTTTCACTGGTAATAACTTTCGTCATCTTTTTACCCCCTATCATCACTCTTCTATCATTTTCCATATCTAGTTATTAAAAACCACCTAATTTCAACTTCCACTTATTATAAATATACTTTTTATTGTTGATATGTTTAAAGGCTTATTTGTGGTATTACAATTGGTAGTATTTACTAGCAATTCCATCATTTTTTTTTAATGCAAAGTTATGAATGAATTTGATAGATGGAATGTGGGACTCGGTTCGGCCTACTCGGGCTAGGACATATCGAAATTGTGCGTACATTCGAAGGGAGTTAAAGCCTTGTCAAAATGGATTCAGAAACGTTGTATTATGGTTTCTATGGGTACGAACAAATCATTGTCCATGGAAAAGTCAATGTTTTTGTTAAGGACATGTGGAAATGGAGGCTACGGTTTGTTTGAAGCTTGGTAGAAAAGGTATCAATCTCGATTCTTTATCCTTGTTGTGGAAATGAGGTGGAATATGTCAATTAATCATCGTCTTGTGTCTGAATCAGTCTTTGTTTAGTTTTACGTGAGAAAGTGTTACATGTGTAGTATAGAAGTAGAATTTTTGCTTGGTGGGGAACTGGTCTTAGAAACGTGTCCCGTGGGTTATGAGGACTAAAATGATAGGAAGACTATTGGTGTGAGTTTGTGTAGACGTCGGATTTGAACGTCATAGGGTCAAAATGGACAAACAATATATGATCAACAATTATTAATTTATACACCAGATTTTAATTTGGTATTCCATTTGGATGGTTTTAAAGATTCCTTATGAAATATCTTTGCCCGGAATAGCTCGAGTGACTTATTAAAGCTATCTAAGATGTTATAAAATAACATGTCTGAATATTCATTCATTACCAACATGATGGCAAAAAGTTTCAAAGTTTACATAGCAAAGATTCTAATGAAGTAATGAGCACACCACCAGTTTTAAAAAAAGACTTAATGAAGCTCACCAGAATTTAACCCAATACGTATCAGGTCTCAAATAAATAAATAAATAAATAAATATCGCTTACTATATTTATGACTTATACATGCTCTGTGTGTCCCCTGTATGATCTCTGTTTTCTTATTATGCTGAGTTCACTACAGTGGCTATGTTCAGGACAGTTTTAACAATGATATTTTTTTTGTGGCCAACTATATAACTGTAAAACTAAAAGTCGCTTGGACAACAAAACTGTAGTAACTAACACTTTACATTATAGCTAAAAGACTGATATGGATTCTGCTATAGTTTTCAATTGGGGCTCAAAACAAGTGTTTTATGCGAGACCACTTTAATCAATTTGTGTTTTCTTATTATGTGTAAACCCCTTAAGATTTGTGCTCATGTTCAAAGGCTTATCTCAAGATAAAATGTGTTTAAAGGGCAATGAGAATAAAATTGGATAGTATGAATATCACCTTTATTTTTATTGTATGGTTCATAATTAGTTTATATTTACAGAGCATATAGTATTTCATTATCTTGATGATGCACTTTTTACATATGTGACTACCTGAAATTGCTTAAAGTTGAACGAGCCAAGTCAATCTCAAACAGAGAAAGATTTAAGCTTAATTTTCGATCTCTGATAGCTCAAACGGATCAACTTGAACTTTCGATCACTGTTCTATAGATTACTTAGATATCAAACGTATTTGAATAATCCATAATCATTATATATTTAAACTTCCTTGATAACTTTATTTGCAATTCTACGTAGTTAAACTGCATAGATATAGCTGTATCGGAGGCATACTAATTAAATTGATGCAGTTGTCACATTATACCTAATTAAATAAAGAATGTTCATCCAGAGGTTGTGAGGACTAAAACTGATGAGAAGACCATTGATCATCATGCATTGACGACTTTTCAAGATATTTATTTTATCAAATGTCTTGGTCTTGCAAAAAAGTATAATAGCTATCCATAAACTGAGGACTACAATATTTGAAACTAATATATTTTATAAAATGTCTTGGTCTTGAAGATGTTACAACTAGAAAAATGATGCGACATGTGTTGGACGCCATGTTTGAATAAGGGAAGGGTCAAAATGGACAAAACATTAGTTCAACATTTTCTAAGGCTTACATATCAAACATGAAATCAATCCATTTGGGGAGAGTCTTGCCACATATAATCGATTGATCAGTTGGATCATCAACTAATGTATCCACATTTTAATCATTGGCTGATGAAACCTTCTTGCTAATTGGAACATATTGTTTTCGTGAGGGTTGGAGTGTGCATTTGGAGCAGTTGAGGGGTTGCATGGTAAATATATGTTGTTGATTTTTAGAAGCTTCAAAGTTGAATGTTTAGAGAAGAATTAAATCATGTGGGATTGGTGTTGGGCAAGTGTGATGACCACCATGGCAACATGCATGCAGACTGATTTTTATCTAATCAAATTTATATTTTTCTAAAGGATGAATCTAAAGCAACACCTCCTTTATCCTACACACACACCCCTTTATGCATTAGCGGTATTGTACGGTGTGCATCATTGATGTATTTTTTCTACTATTTTACGTACTTTTTGTACTCCGGGGGTGTTGCTATAGTAACCAAGAAATGCCAAGTCAGGTAAAATGACATTCCATTTTCGCTTTGTACATAACTAACTTATATGATACATTTTAATACAAAAACTATAGCATGTTATCATAAGAGTAAAATATACAAATGGTCCCTACATAACTTGTGGTTTGCAATGATTTTTTGTGGTTTCGAATTTGATTGAAAACTAGTCTTGTCCACAAAAAAGATGCAAGTTCATTATCCGATTTCCATAACTTCGCTTACCATGTCAAAGGTGGACCATTTTCTGTGGATTATAACTACTACAACTACTCGTATTGTAGGAACCCGTATACAACCTAAATCATGTGTATAAGAATACCATGGCATATTCATCCCAAACAAGATACATGTTGCAACTATTAATTTATATATATATATATATATATATATGTATATATATATATATATATATATATATATATATATATATATATATATATATATATATATATATATATATATATATATATATATATATATATATATATATATATATATATATATATATATAAATTACCGATCACTGTTTAATGATCTAAAAAGTAAAAAGAACATGCATTATTCCAAAGATGTACAATTTATAGACTGTACGGATTACAAATTCTATATATATAATTCATCCAACAAACTTTTACTATTTTTATATTCTTACAATAATATTAGACACCGGATTATTGGTGTCCCATGGGTTATGATGACTAAAATGATAGGATTTGTGAGGACTAAAACTGATGAGAAGACCATTGATCATCATGCATTGACGACTTTTCAAGATATTTATTTTATCAAATGTCTTGGTCTTGCAAAAAAGTATAATAGCTATCCATAAACTATGAGGACTACAATATTTGAAACTAATATATTTTATATTTTCATTTATGAAGATGTTACAACTAGAAAAATGATGTGACATGCGTTGGACGCCGAGTTTGAATGAGGGAAGGGTCAAAATGGACAAAACATACCAAAGGAGCATTAGTCTAATGGTTGGAGCACTTGTGATTGAGTCAATAGACCCAGGTTCAAGTCCTATCCTTTGCATTTGCTTCATATAGCTACCCACCTCCGCAAAAACTATGGGTACACTGGAGAGTGCTTGTGGAATAAGAGCTCAGGGGTCCGAGTCTTGGCTCGTGCTCATTCCAGTTGGTGCTCCACTAGGCCAGGACAGTTGCCGGAGCTATTCCTTGTGGGGTGGAAAATGACAGGTGCCAAAAGGCACCCGAGGTCAGGGTGTTCCCGCCAATCTACACCTTTTTGTGGAAATGGACAAAACATTAGTTCAACATTTTTTAAAACTTACATATCAAACATGAAATCAATCCATTTGGGGAGAGTCTTGCCACACATTATTCCCTAGGTATAATACAATTCTTTGACATGTACGGATTACAAATTTTATATACGACCTCTAAACGGAACTTGTTAATGTTTGATCTCGAGTCGAGCTAGAACAAGCTTAGTTTAAGCACCATCCCAACACGTTATAACTTAAATACTACCAGGAAACTTAAATGCCTTCACGTTATTTCATCAAACACGTTAGACTCTTTAACCAAATCCACTCACAAATAAGAAGAAGAAGAATGTAAACTAAAGAGTATTAATTCAAAGATAATCCTCAACCATATATCAAAATGTATTCCAGTCTATATCTGTCACCACTCATTCTTTCATACAAGCAATCCATAAGAAATCCCAAAAAAGGAACCAGACAATAGACTTTTCTATGATTTATCTTTCACGTTAAATCCAAGGGAAGACCTATTCAAATAAAATGACATGTCACTAAGGAATCTCGACTACCACAAGCATAAAAGTCTGACTTTGGGCATTGATTTCATATCAGGTTCTGCACTTGCAATTGCTTTTAAACGCCAAATTTTATTTTTATTTTCATTTTTTATTTGATCAACCTATTGTAATGGCGTCTTCCATGAAAGGGTTTGAACATCTCGAAATACAGCTCGAAGAGATCAAATCAGCCACCAATAACTTTAATGAAGAAAATGTTATTGGAAGTGGTGGCTTTGGTAAGGTCTATAAGGGAGAATTGTCTCACCCTCACTCCACGGGGAAAAGCATGGTTGCTTTAAAGCGTCTCGATCGTAAAAATGGTCAAGGAGATGCTGAGTTTCATAAAGAAGTCAGAATGCTTTCACGTTACAGACATGAAAACATCATCTCCCTCCTGGGGTTCAGCCACGGACGGGATGAGATGATACTTGTCTATGAGTATGCATCTCGTGGAAGTCTTGATCGTTATTTAAAAGATGTCAATCTCACATGGACACAACGATTGAAGATATGCCTTGATGCTGCCAAGGGACTAAGCTACCTCCATGATCCCAGAGAGACGAACCAAAGACTTATCCATTGTGATATTAAAAGTGCCAACATCCTACTTGATGAGAATTTTAATGCTAAAGTTGCTGATTTTGGGCTGTCAAAAATAGGCCCCGTTAATCAGCATAATTCAATTCTCGTCACCGACCACTTGGGAACCCATGGATACTGTGATCCTGTGTTTATGGAGATGTACACCCTCACAAAAGAGTCAGACGTATACTCTTTTGGAGTAGTGTTATTCGAAGTCTTGTGCGGGAAACTATGTGGTGAATATAGCAATGGCAAGTTAAAGGTACCTTACGTGCCTATGTGGAAACAAAGCTACGAAGAGAACAAATTAGACCGGATTATCCTTGAAGATATCAAGCAACAAATGAACCGGGTTTCTTTGGAAACCTTTTCAGGCATTGCATATCAATGTTTGAAGAGATTACGTGAAGAACGGCCAACGATGTCTCTTGTTGTGGAAAAACTCGAGATCGCACTTCAAATGCAGGTGCTACCCAAAGAGTATATAGAGATAGCTAATGCTTCAGTAGATCCTTTGCTTTGCAGATCCTTGGAGGAATTCAAAAAGCTTCTATCCAAAGGGGTCCTCCTTAATGGGGGTAAAACGGTAATTAGCTACTTTTCTTTAGTTATCTTTAGAGAAATTGTTTTTTATAGTTTAAAAATATTAGCTTATTTCTAGAATTTTATGAAAACGGTATCTAATAAAGATTACAAATTATATATTTCTCGCTACAATGCAATGATTTTTAGAGGTGCATTTTACTAATAAATTAAAAAAGGGTTGTGCGAAAATGTAATTTTTTTTCTCTTCGTAAAGTGTAAAAATTGTTTACATTTACACAGTGTTGCAAAACATGGCCGATTAATCGCCGATTAGGTGCTACAAGGCCACCAACCTTTCCGATTTGCGTAAACGGTGGTCAAACAACTCGGTCAACCATAACGTCGGTTAATAACGGTCAACGGTGATCAAGCTTGTCCGAAACCTTCAAACCTTGCTAGAAATACCGAAAACTCACCGTAAAATTGTTTAATAAATTATACTTGTTGTTTCTATATATTTCAAGATGTCTTTTAAGAAAATTTTTGTCAATAATACCTAAAATTTGCCGGAAATACCTAAAACTTACCGGAAATATAGAAAACTTGTCGAAATTGTCAATCCGATTAATCACCGATTAATCCCGCCTAGACCGATCACAAGCTATAGGAGGGTCGACCGCCCGACTACCGATTCACGATTTTTGCAAACTTGCATTTACGCCATTCTCACATCACATCTAGCTAAATTTCCATTTTTTTTTTCATTAATAAAATTTAACGCATCATGGTAAACCATTGAATATATAACTATAAAAGTAAGACTGGAGATCTCGTCAAAGCTTAGGTTTGAAAAGATTGGTTTGAGGTGTGAGGTATTAATGTTAGATACTCCCTCCGTCCCAAATTTATTGTCCACTGTTGACTTTTTTAGTCTTTCTTCTTCAACTTTGACCTTAAATATTTTTGTGGGTGTTATATAATATTTGATGCAAAATATATAAATGGATTGAGTTTTAAGTATAGTTTTCAATGGTATAATTTTTTTATTAATTATTATATAATAAAAAAAATATATATATGGTCAAAGTTGAGGTAGTTTGACTTTGAAAATTCAAACTGGACAATAATTTTGGGACGGAGGGAGTATGTTACTAAAAGTAGAAAATCAGTTATTAACTTACATTGAGGACTTTTTATATATTTTGTATTTTAAAACCAAACGTAAACAAGTGTCATCAATCACAAAGATTCGCTCACCAAAGGTGACCTTATTACTCAATTTTCAATTCCATTGAAGCCTCTCATCAAAAGCCTGCACGTTTGTAATCTCTAAATATTTTATGTAAAAATTAATTAACAGCATATTAAGTACTTAGGGGTGGCCTAGTGGTAAAAAGCTTGAGTAACTATTGAGAGGTCTCAAATTCAATTCGTGCTAACGGCAAACAACTCTAAGTGGCCACGCCAATCTTCCTGAAAATGGAAGGGTTTTACCTGAGTTGAGTTTGTGTGGCGGTGAGCTTAAATCCTGTGGATGATAAATTGTTAGCTAGAAGTTGATTGAGATTTTATATTAAACTTTCAAAATGATAAATTGTTATATTTATAGAGAGAGAGAGAGAGAGAGAGAGAGAGAGAGACTCCCTGATAATTACATATGTATTTTCGCTTACAAAACCAATATGACTAAATCTTTTAAAAATGACATCTCAAAATGTGACAGAATTGAGTCATCAAATTTAATCTAATTTTATGCACTTTCTTACCCACTAAACNAGGTTGTGCGAAAATGTAATTTTTTTTTCTCTTCGTAAAGTATAAAAATTGTTTACATTTACACAGTGTTGCAAAACATGGCCGATTAATCGCCGATTAGGTGCTACAAGGCCACCAACCTTTCCGATTTGCGTAAACGGTGGTCAAACAACTCGGTCAACCATAACGTCGGTTAATAACGGTCAACGGTGGTCAAGCTTGTCCGAAACCTTCAAACCTTGCTAGAAATACCGAAAACTCACTTTAAAATTGTTTAATAAATTATACTTGTTGTTTCTATCTATTTCAAGATGTCTTTTAAGAAAATTTTTGTCAATAATACCTAAGATTTGCCGGAAATACCTAAAACTTACCGGAAATATAGAAAACTTGTCGAAATTGTCAATCCGATTAATCACCGATTAATCCCGGCTAGACCGATCACAAGCTATAGGAGGGTCGACCGCCCGACTACCGATTCACGATTTTTGCAAACATGCATTTACGCCATTCTCACATCACATCTAGCTAAATTTCCATTTTTTTTTCATTAATAAAATTTAACACATCATGGTAAACCATTGAATATATAACTATAAAAGTAAGACTGGAGATCTCGTCAAAGCTTAGGTTTGAAAAGATTGGTTTGAGGTGTGAGGTAGAAATGTTAGATATGTTACTAAAGGTAGAAAATCAGTTATTAACTTACATTGAGGACTTTTTATATATTTTGTATTTCAAAACCAAACGTAAACAAGTGTCATCAATCACAAAGATTCGCTCACCAAAGGTGACCTTATTACTCAATTTTCAATTCCATTGAAGCCTCTCATCAAAAGCCTGCACGTTTGTAATCTCTAAATATTTTATGTAAAAATTAATTAACAGCATATTAAGCACTTAGGGGTGGCCTAGTGGTAAAAAGCTTGAGTAACTATTGAGAGGTCTCAAATTCAATTCGTGCTAACGGCAAACAACTCTAAGTGGCCACGCCAATCTTCCTGAAAATGGAAGGGTTTTACCTGAGTTGAGTTTGTGTGGCGGTGAGCTTAAATCCTGTGGATGATAAATTGTTAGCTAGAGGTTGATTGAGATTTTATATTAAACTTTCAAAATGATAAATTGTTATATTTATCGAGAGAGAGAGAGAGAGAGAGAGAGAGAGAGAGAGAGAGAGAGAGAGAGAGACTCCCTGATAATTACATATGTATTTTCGCTTACAAAACCAATATGACTAAATCTTTTAAAAATGACATCTCAAAATGTGACAGAATTGAGTCATCAAATTTAATCCAATTTTATGCACTTTCTTACCCACTAAACTTGGGCCCAATTCCCTGGACCCAAATTGAAAAGGCCTGACCCAATTTATGCCCTGATAGATTCTCATATTGTAAACCCAATAATAACTAATTCTGATTTGACGTTTAGCGGCTGTCTATAAATGAGAAGGGGGAACACGTTGAAAGGATTTACATTGAAGCTTGTCTCAATCGCGATGAACTTGAATCCCGCTGTTTACAACATTCGTATGGTGATATTGTTCATTCAAACTGGACTCTTCAGCCTATTCCTATCCCTTTTGTTTGGAACAGGGAGTGAGTAATGCATTTTGTTTGGAACAGGGGGTAATCAATAACTTATTTAGTTTGTCATTCTTTAATTGCTGCCTTTATATTTCTTTATGCAGATTTCCAGGGGGGCGATGTTATGAATATACAGGCAATTTCAAAGCACGTGTGAGATGTCAATACTTGACACCTCAAATCTCATACACGCTCAACCTTGTTGTATTCAAATTATATGAGTGGGTGGTTCATTATTCCATTATAAAACATCACCACCTAAAATACAAAATAGATGGAGAGGCAAAAGTTTTCATGATTAACCCTTCTACCCATATGAGAGAAGATGGATGGTTCATTGTTCCTTTTTATCACTTTATAAGCCAACACTCAACTGCAGACCTTCAATTTGAGTTTAAAGGCCGTTGGGACACTTTACTAGTAGCAGGAATTGAGTTCCAACCATCTGAAGAAAAAGTAAGCAGTTTATTGCCAATGGTTACGTTATTTATAAACGATGTAAAGAAAAAATGACACTTAACCTGATTGTATGGCTCACTTGCTTGAAAATGTCATTTTATAGGTGGAACTTCAAGTATTTGAAGGGTTGGTTTGACCTGCTCCCTGTTTGGTTTTAATTTGAATTTCATAAAATAGACAAATTACACGAAACTTTGTAAAAGATAAATTTCAATAGAAAGTATTAAACTAATTATAGCCAATGTTGTTTTTGCTTTAATTTAATTATTTACATTACCTTCATTCCAAATTTAAAGACTCATTATCATCAATCATGAACTGCTAAAAGAATTTGAAATTTAGTTAAAACTAACGATGGTAACTACCAAAAGAATTGATTTAATATGTAGCTACCACATGGGAAGTGTGTAACAGTGTAAGATGTTAGATGCATTCTACTTGATGGTTTTCCCACATCATTCACTTCATCGCCTTTTGAAATGGAGGTTGGGGTAAAAATGGCCAATTAAGTCTGATATATGTTTAAATTTGACAGGTAGAAGATATACAAACCCTATCAGATTCAGGCATACACAAATCGTCAAGTAATATAGAAAATCTGACAATGAAGAAGAATCTCTCCTCAACTCTTGGAAAATGGTTCCGATTCAATAAATAAGAGGTATATTTATATCTCATATGTAGTTATTGTGTAACCTATGGACACAGTTACTGGTTTAAAAGGAGGTATTACAGAATTTCTAAATATTTATTCACATTTGTTTTATTGATAGATGTCTTATTTTGATGAAATTGGGAAGAAATGTTTAATGTCTGATATATGTTTAAATTTGATAGGTGTAAGATCCAATGTTAGAGGATGACAAGGTAGAGGATACACAAACCACATCAAATAATGAGGTATATTTATAGTATATCATATGTAGCTGTTGTACAGCCTACGAACACAATTTCACTTTTTAATGGGAAGTACTACAAATTTTCTAAACAGTTACTTACGTATATATTTTTACTGATAGTGGTCTTATCATGATAAAAATGAGAAGAAAAGCTATTAGTGAGATCGGGTTGCTTAACAGTGAAAGGTAATTTTATTTGGCCCTCTTTACCCGAATCGAGGTTCTTTCTCTATCTTCTTGCCAATTTTCTTGAACATGTTTATGTGTTAGCTCTAAAAAATTAGTGGATGATATGGTTGCTCCCTTTGGTTGTTATTATTTCTGCTGATGATGCCTTGCTCTGTACTCATTTTTGTCACCATATATGTGAGGTTAGGGGTGTTCTGTAAATTTTGGTGATAAGGGTATGTGATTGTCTAAGGAAATGTAGTCTGCAGATATAATAGGCAATTGAGAATGGACGAGTCGTTTGTACTAGATGATGCCCCCTTTTGATAATTTCTTTGAATCTGTAGTGTGAGGTAAGGAAGAAAACTACACTATATGGTTCTCTGTTTAGCTGTCATAGATGTTGGAAAAGTAGTCTTGTGCTTTAGGCCATCTTTGGTTATATATAGGTGAATGCATGAGTAGTATTCATTGGTAGCATGTTGGTGGAATTGTTGCAGTTTCTGGGTTTATTGTCATATAATGCAGTGCTAATATTGTTCACAGTTTCACCCAAAAAATTGTAAGAAAGAAAAGTTTTCAAAAAAACAAGGTTTCAGACTTCAGGCACAAATATCAAGATTAATTAGGTTGGTTTTTAACCACTGATAAAATTGGGACTGTGGGTGTTAATCCCAGATAAAAATCAGGTACTTATTTGCAAAAACAAATGAATTAAGCATCAGCTTCTAAGGATGCTCCATATATTGTTTTTACATAATACAGATTTTAGAAGGAAAATCTTAAATAATAATTTCAGTCATGAGCTAGCTCAATCAGACCTATTGTTTTTTGCACCTAGACCCATGTATTTTGTACTAAAAGGCTGTTGAAAAAAAAAAGATGCGAATGTGCTTCACAGTTATTAGTATAATACGCATACCATCATTGTGCTTATCCCCATATAGTCCACTTATATTGTGTTTGTAGCCCTTATGGATTGTCATCCATAAGAAAATGTGTGTCTAGGAATACATTAAGAGTGCCATACCAAGGAAAACCACTGCACTTTTGGAGTCTTAGTGTTAAAAATTCTACAGGTAATAGTTTTCATAGAAGTTTATCGGCAAATGGGACTCCTTTACCTTTTTGAGTTTTTCCAAACAGCTACATATTTTCAGAAAGGTTAAAACAGGCTCTTAGATGCCTATAACTTGAGGATACTTTGTATGCTACTCCAAAGGCCTCTTTCATCTTCCATCTTTGAATATATTTGCCGCATACAAGCCATATTGAAGTGGATTCCCCATTCCCAATTTATGGACATTATGATACTTCACTTTATCTTTGTATCCGACAAGTTCTTTCACCCCAACTTTCTGAATTCTCATGTTTAACTTCCCGGACACTCGTCCATTTTAACTCCATTGTGTGACTCCATTATATTCCATAAATGGGTCAAAACAGGTAATCGTTAAGAAAGACACTTTATTACACTGCAATATAGTTCTATAAATGCTTGATGTATTCCATTTATCCAAATATTTAAACCCTGGACCTCCTTGATTCTCTGGTATACAAATATATTTCCATGCCACTTTAACTCTGCCTTTAGTGATTCATTGACACCATAGGAAAACTTTCATCATTCTGTTGATCTCTTTATAGTTGTTCTGAAAGCTTGAATATTGAAGCCCAATAAACTCAAATAGGCTCATGAACATAAGCCATCAATTATGGATTTTTAAAGATTGTATTTTGTAGCCCACGGTCCCAAAGCATTGTAGGACTTTTGCTTTGGTGCGTGCTAGCATATATTATGAACAATCTTTCAGTTTATCTATAATGAATGAGTAAGCACTTGTAAAACATCCTTTTTTTTTTTTTTTTTTTTTTTTTTTTTTTTTTAAGTCCATGTGTTCAATAATAAACATAAACGTACACATTAGTTGGCTTCTTACTACATGCAAAAGCTCACTTGTTAATATCTATCTACGATGTATGATGAGTTTTATCTATCTTCGCAGATTTGGATTAGGTGCTTGTAATAAAACAGCTAATACAAGATTGAAATTAAAGAGAAAAACGAATCAAAAGTAGTATCGCCTCAAACAACATATGCCAGGTTTACCTTGTTACAAATTACCGACCAAGACCCAACCACATTCAAGTTCCTACTGAAGTTGATGGTTATTGGTAGGTTTGCCCTCTATCTAGTAAGCCACAGACACCCCTGTTATTAGATCAAAGCTTGATGAGAACACACACAAAACAAATGAATAGCCCCCAATAAACTGAAAGGTCAGTTCCACAACAAAGAAGTTGATGGTTGGAATGGAAGTAAAAGTCTGGTTGAATTTCATTACACGTACTAGGAAACTAATCTCTATGGATCTTAAGTTAACGCATCCGGTTACAAGGATCTTAGTGGGATAAATGGTACAAGCATTGAATTAGACCATATAGATTCTCTTTTATTCAAAACTCAGTGTAATGACATTAAATAAGTTTTTTTTTTTTTTTTTTTTTTTTTTTTTTTTTTTTAAGTATAGTAAAACCTTCTATAAATTTAATACTCGTAAATTAATAACTTCCAGTAAATTATAATTAATTTGTCCGGTTCCAACTTGGACCAGTACAAATTTAGACACCATCGGATAACAATAAAAGATAACGGGAATTCCTAACCATGCCCCTGATAGGCATTGGTTAAGCTTTGTCTTTTTGTGGTTTTTAATTACATAAATAGTCCTTGTAGTTGACACAAAATGACATATTTGGATAGGGACCCACATAAAAAGGAATTAAAAATCACAAAAAAACAAAGCTTAACCAATGCCCTAAGGGCATTGGTTAGACATTCTCATAAGATAATAATTTTTTTGAAACCCCACTGTATATATATTAGTCCCAACGAAACTATAAATTAATAATTAATAAAAATTCCATATATATGTATATATGTGTGTGTGGGAGAGATACACTTTAAAATCTTAAGATTGTTCCGTAAAAAATGAATTCATAGTCACTTGTTTTTTGTTGAACTTAAATCTATATTGAGTTTATCTTAAAATCTCTTTATTGCACTAAAGAGTTGGTGCTTTGTCTTCTCATATTGCAACAAAAAAGTGTTAATTTTATTTTCATAAAGTGTGAATGTGAATTCATAAAATGTTATTTGGAACTTGTTTTTCAAATTTATTTTTCGTCTATAATGAGTATACATTGTAACTAGTTAGTATATTAGACTTGAAAATTTAAAGAAATACGTAAAACCTCTTTAAATTAATAAATTATTAATTTATCGATATAATAATATCTCACTAAATTAATAATATATCCTGGTACCAACACTATTACTTTTTGTAATGAATACATGGTGAACCAAATACGTGTTGAGCAGTTATATTTTGTACACTTGTTTACATTTTGTGACACCACATTTAACAAAAAGAAAAATTAATAGAAAAAGGTTTGAACAACATGAATACTGAATATCGTTGTACATCTTTCAATGAGACGATACTCCTTAGACATTGTTCTAATTTTATCTCATTTTAAATATCATGCTACTTGACCATTAAACCCCTACAATTTACATACTCAAATTAATCAGGGTAAAGGTAAAATAGTAAAAATGATGCACACAATTGGTTTATTATACAACAAGATGACGAAATTCAAAAGTATTATATACCAAAAAGAAAAAATTTTAATATGCTGCACAAAGTAGAAAACATGGCAAAGAAGATGCATAAAAATGCAATTAGCCCTTTTTATTTTTGATTAATTCGGGATTTTTGGGGGAAAGTGAAAGTTAGAGTTTTTGACAAACTAATTGCTTTTTAAAAACATAATTACTATTGTATGGCATGTTCAAAAGTATTGCCTTTTATGTAGTGTTTTACCTTATTTCCCAATATTATTCTTTGGTTCATGATTTTAGTCCATTTCGGATAAGTAAATGCAACATGACGGAGTGTTCGGAACTAAATTCGAATCTTTTTATTGTTAAAAGACATCATTTGTGGTTCCATCAACCCATTTTTCATACTCATCCACATATTTTTAATACGTGGTTGGGGAAATAGTTAACACTATATTTTAAGTTGATAGACATGCTTGCAAATTTTCAATATGAAAAAACGTACGTCCGAGCAAAAATATTTGAATAATACCACTTTCAACAAAACAATAGACTCATACGCACATGATTAGAGAGTTACGAATGCATTCCTTCAATTAGCTGGAAAAAAATAATAATAAAAAAATAAAAAAATCAAATAACAATTCATGCCAAATGACAAATATCCAAAATCGTTTTTAGGATTAGTTCCTTATCGATTGGCGTGCCCGATATAATTTAGGGTCCGTTTGGTTTGTAGATGGGTTTAGGATTTGGATTTGGATTTGGATTGAGATTTGGATTTTGGATTTTGATTTTGATTTGATGTAGGAGAGAGAAAATATTTATAAATTAAAAGAATTATTATTTTATAAAACATATAAATTAAATACATTATAAAAAGACAAAATGAAACAATATTTTATTGCATAAAGACAAAAAGAAAGAAAGAAAAGACAAAAATAAAAGGGTGAGAAAGTAAAAGGTAGCCTCCTAGATGGGATTTCTTAAACCCCACGATCATGGGTCTGAGACCTGATTTAAAAACCCAAGTATAGAAACAAACATTAATTATTTACTTTGAGCCTAATCCTTTAACTTTAAACCCCATACCAAACGGACCCTAAGTCACCTCCAAAATTTTCATTTAAAACAAACAAATGAAAAGTAATTTATGAACCAAACAAAAAATAGCAAACTTGAGCGATTAAAGGTACATCCACGTCCATGGACGAACCAACATGTATGTCAGATGTGGCACAGGTAGGGATGGCAAAAGCACCCGAATCCGACGGGAAAACCGAAACCCGAACCGGTTGGGTCGGGTTCGGGGGCGGGTTGGCGGGTTTGGATGCGGGTTTGGGTATTGATATAATTTTTTAGCCGGGTACGGGTACGGGTTCGGGTACGGGTTCTGGTAATACCCACCCGATTACCCGTACCTGTACCCGTATCCGTTTACCCGAATCTACACCCGCTTTATTGATATTATAATTAACTAGAATATATATACATTATATATAATTTCTTCCATTATATTTTTTATATACGTATCTCTATTACATAACATATTTTATTTTGTACATGAATTATTCAAAAGCATTAAATCGTTTGCTACGATATTCATTTTCTTTAACATTAAAAAAAATTGAATATATTATGGCGTTTTCCTTTGTTTTTTCGGAGGATTTTAGTGTGATTTAATATTAATACCATCATTTTGTCCATATATTATTCAATTGGGGATAACCGAAACCCGCGGGAAAACCCGAAAAACCGATGGATAATATTAATCGGGTACCCGGCGGGTAATGGAGCGGATACGGGTTTGGATATTATAAACGGGTACGGGTACAGGTACACTAAAATCCGCCCCGAACCCGACCCGTTGCCATCCCTAGGCACGGGCTATACCCTATTTTAGATCACAAAGTGCAAAAAGATTTCAAAACTGTCGTTTTGTGGTATATGCAACCCCCAAAACTTTTTTTTGCTATTTTCATTTCTTACAGTGAAACTTTAGTTAGCCCATCATTTTTTTATGCAACACCCTCTTAAAAATCTTGGGTCCTTCCATGTCCACGTGGTATGATGTTGTGTAAAATTATAGTGAAACAAGAATGTTAACATATTTTGTGATTAGCTAATAAAAGATATTAGTAATTAGTAATACTCCAATCCAATGAGTAAGGATCAAATGAGAAATATAATTAAGATGAGAAGAATGAGAAGAAACCACAACGACAAATATTAGATGCATTCACAAAAATATATGCATGTCCCTATTATTTCTCTTTTCTTATTTAAAATATGTGAGTACAATTTTTTCTTACTCTTCTAATTTAATAATTCTTTTCCTTAGATCTATACTTATACCTCCGATACTTAAATGATACCTTTGAGTGAATTTCTCTTTTAGATGAATGACTTACAGATGTAGTACGACGCAGCCGACACAGGCAGGTGTGTAGGTTCATTTTATTACTAGAAAATGTTAAGAACGAGGTGGGAATCCCGCGCGTTGCCGCGGGGTGTTTTTCGAATAGGGAAAGCATGATAACGGCCGGTAGCTACTTAACATCAATTTAGTGACAAAGGACTGACTTTGCAATGGACGTATAGCATGAAGGACCAATTATGTAAATTATGAGAGGACTAAATATGCAACTAAACTCTGAGATGAAGAACCAATTTCGCACGAATTTTAAAAGAAAATGTTAAAGATAATGGTCATTAGGTAACAGTCGTTAAATAACTTAACGACCATTAGTTATAAGGACTAAATGTGCAACGAACCTATAAGACGAAGGACCAATTGCAGGCGGAATTCAAAAAAAATAAAAATAAAAGGTTAACGGAATTCAAAAAAAAAGTAGGGTGGAGAGATACCAATGAATGTATTATAGTATAATTTAGCTATATTATATTATTATTAAATATGGCATGCCATACTGTAACACCCCCAAAAATCGTACAGCGGAAGACTTACAAACTTTTGTGGTGTTACGGGGATTGGTACCATCACAAGTATAGATAACAAGATCATAGATAGAAAATAGAAGTAAAACAAATCAACAAAGTTAAAGTTTACATTCATTCCAAGATCTTAGGGTTCATAGGCCCAAATAGATAACATAAAAGATAGGTCCAAATTTATTATCAGAGTGCATATCGATTTCCCTCAAACCAGCCCAAGTCCAAAGCAAGCTTCACCAAAGTCCAAGCAAAA
>LBNU01035187.1:218920-240360 GCA_014162995.1 Artemisia annua
ACTCGGGTAAGCTAAGTGAATTTTTATGTCAAAAGATTCTCAATCATTACTTGTCCAAAAATACGTTTCATTAGGATTTCTAGTGCCAAAGTCAAATAGTGCCTAACGCGAAGTACTCAAATAGCCTAATTATTACTCAAAACGATAAACGTTTGATATATATTCAACTTTCCAATCCAAATTCCTCAAAATCATTTTACTTCAATACTCGGGTTTATAAAAATAGTAATGCGGAAGTTTTTAAAAGACACCCAAATTTACCAGTTGTCACATATACCATCTATGTATAAACACACGATTACATATATACAAGTGATTTTTTTTTCACATACATCCATTTATTTTGTATCCACGTTCTGAAACATGACGTGGTAGAAAATTTGGATGTCATTGTTTGGGAGCTTTTCCTAAGCCGTATAGTGACTTAACAAGCCTACAAACTTTGCTCTCTTGTCTAGGAGCCATGAAACCCTTAGGTTGGTTCATGTAGATTTCGTCTTCTAAATCTCTGTTTAGAAATGCCATTCTCACATACATTTTGGTAAACTTCCAAATTTCTTAAAACGGCAATATCAAGTACCATCCTAATATAGGTTATTCGAGTAACTCACGAATATGTATCAAAGTTAGCTAGACCTTCTTTTGTCCAAACTCTTTAATTACCTATATTGCTTGATACCTTATCAATGGTTCCATCAACGACCTTTGTGATTGTTAGTTATAAACCATTTGTAGCCTAGTGGTTTACCATCAGGAGGTAAAACCACGAGCTAATGTATTCTTTTTGTAAAACAGAATCTATTTCACATATGATGGCTTCTTTCCATTGAGGCCATCCTAAGGCTGTTACCGTTTCTTTGTAAGAAGTAGGTTTATTTTCAACCATAAAAGAACCAAATAAATGATAAGCACTACTGTAATGAGCATATCACAAAATATGCAATCCACAGTTTTAGATCCAATGTTTTGAATCTTGGGTGTTGGTACAGATAGACACCCCCCACATTCGTAAGTACTTATAGGATGGTTTTCTTACCATCCATAGTTCATAGAACTATCATCTTTTCCTTACAAGAGATCTTATCTAAAAGATAAGTAGCCGATAGAATTACTTTCCCCCACATGCCATGGCTTAAACCGTGACTTTAATAACATGGCATAACCATATCTTTCAAGGCACGGTTATTTCCATTCAACAATTATGTTGAGGCGTACACGGAGCAATAAATTTGTGTCTTATTCCAATGTTTAGCACATACATTTGGAAATGGAGACACATATTCACCTCCGATATCACATCGAATCTAGTTGATTCTCAACTTATTTGTATAGATCAATCTTGTCTATATCCTTACTCTCAAGTAAGTATAAATAGCAATATTTTGTACTACCAACAACAATTACGATGAAGTACTCGCTAATTGCTACCTTAGTAGGTACCGATTCCAAATCACATAAAACCACGTGAATCAAGGGATCGGTTAATTTTCAGTCAACCGAGTGGAAAGACAACCTTGTCAATTTGGCTTCAGCACAAGTTTCACTTTGTAATCCGTGTTCGTTTATTTAATTAAATAATGTATTGAGTTAAAATTAACATGTTCGAGTTGGCCATGCTATACATTTAAAGAATCAAATAAGTTGAATTCATACTCATTTTAATTAAAACCACCATTAAAAAAAATTAGATTCAGCTTAAATACTTAATGAAGGGCATAACCCGTACCGACCAAAATTTTGTTCAATGTTAACTCAATTTTATTTGATTAAAATAAAAAGAAAGCCAAATTTATTAAGCAACCATCCAGACACAAGATTCCTACGAATCTCTGGCACATACAACGTGTTGGTTCACTTAAGCTCTTTTCCACATGTGAATTTCAACATCACATTTCTTTTTCCCTTGCTATTAGCAGTTGTAGAGTTGCCCATAAATTGCATCTCTCCATTTTCTGCTGCTTTGAAAGAGTTAACCAAACTCTTATCATCATACTTATGACATGATGCCCAAGTGTTAATCCACCATTATCTAAGGTCAGATCCCGCCATGGCAACAATTTTCATGTCATTCAGGCCATTTAACCCATGGTTATGACATATAAAATCTGAATGCTTTAAAGCATCTACCGTACACATAACTCGAGTATCGGTCTCCCTTTCATCAAGTTCGGGAGCAGATCCTTTAGATGTCACTCGTGACATTCCAAACATTTTATTAGGACGAGATTCCGTTATTAGTCTAAAACTAAATTTGGAATAATTAACAAGTTGCTATATCACAAAGTGTTTCTTAACAAAATGATTACATCGAATTTTGTTTAAAACACTACTGTTTTGTAAGATCCATTATACAAAACCACTTTTAAAGAAGTCTTTCGATTGAAACAATTAAACAATATCGCAAATTACATAATGTTTTTAAACAAAAACAAATTTATAATATGATTTTGTCAATCTTCTTTAAGAATATCTTAATAGGTCTAAATTCTACAATGAAACTCGACAAGGTTTCAAAATAGATTTACTCTTCTAAAGGAACTTAGCAAGGTTTCTAAATATATTTCGTAAAGACTCAAGAAATTTATTTAGTTTATAATTAAACTCAACCTGGTTTAAATAAGCTAAACAAGTTAAACAAACTTTTCTACCAATTTGGTAGAAATATTGTAAATAATCTGATATACGATAACAGCTTGTATATTTATCAGATTTTGTTTCAAACAAACTCATCTTGGTTTCAATGAACACGTTTTAGTAATCTAATAAAATAACAACTTGTATTTTATGAGATTTGTTTTAAAGAAACTCCACTTGGTTTCAATGAATCTGATTTCATCATGATTTGAAACCATGTTAGTAATTGGCGCACCAATTACATTCACAAGATTCACTAGGGTTACAATTTATGTTACCATCAGTTAACTTGTGAATATTAAAACACAACAACTATTAAAACAATATGGTATCTAATAAACTTGACATGGTTTATATAAACTAGTACCAAATATGATTCAAAGAAACACAAAATTGGTTTCAATAAATCCAGATTTAAACAATAAAATAAGTAATAAACAAACTAAAAGAAATTAGTTTGAAAAGAAACTCATCATGGTTTCAATATAAACTGATTCAATAAACTATTTAAGAATCGTTTATATATCTGTTATACCAAATCTGTTAATTAAAATTCTGTTTAGTTATAAAACTGATTTTCAAAGAAACACAATCTTGGTTTCAGCAAATTTCTTGAGTAGCGAGAATCTTTCCTCAGAGCAGAAAAACAGTTTGTATAAAATCTGTTAATTAAATTAATCCGATTTTAATAAAAGTGTTTTAATTCTGTTACACTGAATCTGTTTTAAGACTGTAGGGAAACGGTTACACTTTTATTAATAAAAACCAAATTACGATAAATAAAATTAACAGTAAAAATTTAAAAATAACAGAAAATAAATACAAACAGAATGTAGGCATAGACATAAGACAAACTCTAATAAACGATAATTAAATTAAACAATAAACTAGTTAAAAAGACTTACTTGATCACCAAATAGAGATCAACAACGAAGCACTAAAAAGCCGAGGCACGTTTTTGACACGCTTCCCTTAAAACAGATTTGTCGTCTGCTTCTCAGGGTACAACAGCCAAAACAGTAAGTTGTACTGTCGGACTTAACTAAACTGCCAGGAATTTCATCTTAAGAGATGCGTATTCCTTATGTTGGAAATCAATAATGGGTATGTTTGGCAAAACTAGCTGTAAGCTGTATGCTGTAAGCTGTTAACTGTAAGCTGTAAGCTGTAAACTGCAAAGCTGTTAACATGAACTACAAGCTGTATCTTTTTTTCAATAAAAGTGTTTGGTAAGTTAGCTGTTAAATGTAATTATAAGATGTAAAATGACATAAATGGACATATTTATAATTTTAAATAAATGTTTGGAGGGTATATCAGTAATTTAAAGTTTTAACAGCTCCAAGATATTAAAAAAGCTTCATGAATCAGCTTTTCATTTAGGAGCTATTTGTTTGAAATAAAAGCTTGAAGCTAATGTATCCAAACGGAGCTACTTATTTTAGAGGAGATTATTTTTATAACAAAAATCTAACAGCTCCGCAAAAAGCTCCTGCCAAACAGGCCCATATCTATTGATTTGATGTGTCAAACCCATGGAATTAGGGCCTCTATTTATACACAATAGACTCCCTCAAAGTTTACCCATCCAACCGATGTGGGATAGAAAATAAACTACTTTTCCACTTTAGTCATGGTACCGAATGACTAACTTTGAGACCCGATATCTCATTCACATCAACTCTATCTTGGACACATAAAGGCTTATTGCGAAGCTCTCTTCGAGGAGAACGCGAACCTACAAACTATCTATGTATTCTAATATATGACACTTTTGTACCACTCTTTTAAGCTAATAAAATTAAATGATCTGATGTGTCATTCCTTTTATAGAGCATTTGTACAACTTTTCAATGCAATACTTTTTATACCTCTACTCTTTAGCTTATTTTTGAAAAGTAGTAACCACATTCAATAACCACGCTCCTCCAATTTTGCGTTTCGACTTCTTCTATACACTTCCCCTCATTAATGACCAATTCAAAATCACCAATTAATACCACAACAACATATTCAAAAACACCAATTCAATTGCAATAAAATCCTCTGACATTGAATTAACGATTTGTAAATTTTGAAAGGTGAATAATTGGTCATCATCTACTATGGATGATCTTGAATTCCACCCAATAATTCCGGTAAGTTTTTTTTGTATTGAATCGATTTGGTTTATAATTATTTGTTTTGATTCAACTATAGTATGTTTTCCTTCAATTATTTACAATTTCATTGTGTTTTATCATGAACCCTAGAAAAAAAAGTATGGAAAATTACGTTTTATAACTTTTTTTTAGTTTAGTTATCGCTGATTGTATGTTTCAATGTTAATTTTTATATGATCTCAGTTATATTTGTTGATTGCATCTTTGAGTTATTTACGATTTTGATATTTGTTTATGAGTTTTGGGTTTTTTTCAATGTGAATTTGGGACTGATTTGATGCGTTTGTGTTTCAATTTTCGTGTTTGGCTCTTTATCGAATGTGGGTGCAATGGTTGGTGCTATAGCCAGTGGACAAATTGCACAGTATATTGGCCGAATAGGGGTATGATTCATTTATCTGCATATTTGCGAGTGATGTAAAGTTTTAGAAATAACCAATTAGACATTATTAACTCAAAATAAGTGATATAAAACTGCTTATTTTGATTGTTTGGTGATGCTTTTGTGGTTTCTGTGTTTAGGTCGGGGAAGACGGACAATATTCGTGTGCAAGATGTGCTTAAGGAATATAGCAGACCTCGATACGAGATTGAGACACGATAGCGGTATTTCGATCATTATACTTTTGTAGTTTCGTTTTGAATATGTAATGGGTTTGCGAAAACAAACACCAAAATTATGGATTGTAAAAGACTCCTACTTTAGTGTTATATTTTGTGATAGGGTCAATACAATCTGAATTTCTGCCTACTCGGCGTGTTTTAGAACAACTTGATGTTCACAATACAATCTGATATATTAGCCCGTTAGAGATGGTCAAGACAGCTGGTCCAAAGAATTGGGACTTTTCTTAGGGCATCATCTCACATATTTATGTAGCATTTACAGATTTTGAAAGACACATAAATTTGATATGCAATCTGATATAATTTACAGTCTTTTACACATAAATATGTAAATGGTATCCGTAAATGCAACAGATTTATGTTGCATTTACATAAATTTGGTATGCATTCTGATATAATTTACAGTCTTTTACAGATTTATGTTGTATTTACAGTAGGAGTCTTTCATTTTCTTAAATTTGGTATGCATTCTGATATATCATTTACAGATTTATGTTGCATTTACAGAGTTTGAAAGACACAGATGGTCCAAATAATTGGGACTTTTCTTAGGGCATCATCTCACATGATCGACCGGTTATTAGCCCGGTAGGCATGACATCTGGACTGCCAACAACAGGCGAAGGTAAGTATCAACAAGTGTATTACCTGGGTTGTATGTACATATTTTTAGACAATCGTGCTTGCTACGCAATTGCACACTGTGTCAATTTCCCCGATTTTTCATTGTTTTTGCAGTTTATGTAGTAGCTAACAATGAATTTCAACCCAGTGTTGTCACACTTTCTCGGTACATTCTTTGAGCTTAAAATGTTTAAAGGGGGTTGGAACATCTTCTCGATTTCAAAATGTATACGATTCATCTTCAACTTTGAGCTTAAAATAAGGAATTGCGTTGCTATAAGTATTGAAAGAGCTAACATGTTGTGTTTTATTTACTTATAGGTGATGATCGACGAACTTAATAGTGAAATTCATTGCAAGAACTGTGATAGACATTGATGAATGCAAATTGAACTCTCGAAGCCTTAGTGTCATCTTATTTTATCAGGCACCAGGTCTAAGGTTCTGAACTCCTTCTTATCAACTTCTTCATTTTTTTTCCTGCCCATCAGTTCTTTAACCTCTTCTTCCTGCCACGTATCCTTTCATTTTTACACACATGTATAACTTTCATCTTCCTAAAAGATTATTAGCTACCTGCTCACACTTAAACAAAAGTTGTGTACATTGATAGGACTTAAGCTTGCTGTAAGTATTTTAACAGAATGTGAGAATCAAATGTGTAATAATCGGACTGGGCTAACGGTGGAAACTCTATTTTTAGACTAAGAGCTGAGGCTGCAACACTGAAGACACGCATAAAGAAGCGTAAGCCGAACCATTATTAGCTACCGGCTCACTTTTTTAGTACAGACAAGTTTAGGTTTGGTTCAGTTTCAACCGTTGAACCACCAATTCTGCCTCCTCTAACTTTAGGTGTAGGTGTATAAACATTTCGTATGTGTGAAGTTCTTTCATCACCATTATTTTAGCAGAAAACATAATTTCTTATGATGTGCAGGTTGTTAATAACATTTCGTATCGGTGAAGTTCTTTGGACACATTAATCAAGCAGCAGGGTATATGCATTGAAATATGTTGTGAGCTTAGAAGGCCAGCGCCCGATGCACATCAAGATGAGTGTCAGATCTACAACATAATACTACTGTATTATAGAGTTTTACAATGGAAAATAAATTAAAATCATATACTCAGTTTTCAAATGCAATGCCAAACACCCTCTTAGTGCTCCAACCATCTATTGCATCAATTTATTGACTTTGGTTATACTGATCTTAACAAAATAACTGAATAAGACGCTGATGAACTTGATGAATCTATTCATTGGACCGAGAACAAGGACTTGATGGTTATAGAGCAGTAATGAGGGTCAACGAAATTAAAGTCAATGTTGATGCATTTAATGGTGATGAAAAAATATGGCGCCGTCCGTGACGTCACCAATAATATTGTTTTATGGAGACGGAAGAAAGATATCAAGCAAAGGTGGACCATGGCCGTTACTGTAAGTTCGTTTCCACATACTTTGCTCAATAATTTGCAAGTTTTTAAGAGGCCTCTTAGGTGTTTGATAAGTACTTTTTCTAAGTTTGATACTACTTTCTTAATGTGATAGACTAACACGTAAGAGTTGGAATATAACCAAGTAATTTTGAAATTGAACCGGTCAAATGGGTCAATTTTTTAAACTTTCAATAGAGGACCAACGATTGATGAAGAAGCTTTTTTGTGGAGCATTTTCAAGTGATAAAAAATGCTTTGCATATGATGTGTTCCAGCTGTTTTTTGTATGCAGCAGTATTGTAAACGATATTGAAGACTCTTCTTCTTCTTTGTCCACCCATGTTCTCACCTACAAAATCAACCAGGTAATCAGTTTATAATATCAATTTTCATGCCAGTAATGTTATTTGTTTGCAGCAGTAATGTACACAATATCAATTTAGAGGTTTTGATCAGAGGTGGGAGCATAACACTTTTATATCAAAAAGTTTGATTGGTATAGCATATAAAAGATCGTTTGGCATATATCAATTCTTTTAAGCGTAGTTACAAAGACCTTAACTAATATAAGGTATAACAAATCGTTTGGGTTACATTACTCTTAACGGGACCATTTAGTGTAAAATCCCACATAACAGCCAAAGAATTATGCAAATGGATGTTGGTTTTAACATAAGAATTATGCCAAAGCTCAACTGATAGTTTGATCATCAGTAGTTTAAAGTGAAGTTATAAAAACAATTTTAAACTGATAGATCATCAATAGGTTCTGATCAATATTCCGCAAATTTTGCAAATGTTTGTTTGTTGTATTTGATCTTCAAATAAGTTCTCATTAGGGCTGTTTGGGATTTCTAACCAAAATAACGTGTTATGAGGACCTGAGACACGTACTGTGCATAATTTTATCTATTTGGTGTGTGTAAGTAGTAGAATAAAAACTAAATGTTTTAAATTTGAATTCATAGCTGCTTTTTTAAATGGTCACAAGACCCATTATCACTTTATGAGGTTGTACCATTTAATGTATTCCCACTCAACTGTTTTGCATACCCTTAAGGGCTCAATGTGGTATTAATTCTTGGAAGGTCTTTGCTGAGTTGAATCCCTCTGTAGTTATATAATCGACCTTCAATGGGGTAAGCTACAAACGTTTGAAATTTATAGTTATACGAGATGGTGTACATGTACTAATCATATGAGAATTAGCAGGTATGTGGCACCTTTGCAGGGAGTCATATCAATGGATGGGAACACCATGCATCGGGCACCAATTCAGGCAATATTTATTGTTTAATCTTTTTTTGCGAGGGTTTAATAAATATCTTATGTTTTGTTAAAATGCTGCATTTCTTACAGCCAATATTTACACAACCAATGCCAAAGATATGTACAACACATACCTACATTACAAGGAACATTCATGGAGATAAACCCGCTGTGGCCACCAGAATCGCAGCTATGTTTGGGGCCGCTAAACTCCATTATAGATTGTTACTTTTGCACTATTAGCGTTTTTAGGAGTAGTAAAATAGATGATTACCAGTTTCCTTTTCTTTAGTTTTCTTTTTAACAACATTTAAAAGCCCCTTATTATGTATCTTATTAACTATTTTGTTAGACCAACCACTTTTAGAAATCTATAGTTTCAAAAGTACACAATCAAGAGCTGATGTACAATCTTTTATTCGAGTAAGTCACATCGTTATTAGGAATTTCAAGTTGTGGGTCATAATTGTTGATTTTGTATAATATGATGCAGTGAAACACGTGTTGCAATTGAATTCCAATGGAAGGTGATTGAACTATTGTTAAACTCTTAGCTAAATAATTAAATTAATGTTTCAGGTTTAAGGTATTAAAGTGGGTCACTTTTTAGTACGGGTTAAAACATGCATGCCCAAGAACCAAAGACAATCACTTTTAAGAGTTCATTTGTACTTGCCAAGTTCGGTTTTCACACATGGATAACTATATGTGGCTCTTTGGCGTGTCAAAAGCAAAAAAGGTTTGAAGGTTGTTGTTTTTTATGCGGATGGTAATCTATCAAAAACTACTACAAATGTAGTCTACAAAGAAGTTCTTCAAGGTTTATGACCATGTTTGAAGAGGTACATACAATATCTTTTGTGAGATTTTTTATATTCACATGTATTATCAATCGCAAACATCTCTTTACTTACACATTTTTTTTTTTTTACTCTTATTAGGTACTCAAGAAATGTTCATTAGCTTATCACTTAATTACCAATCACTACATACATTTGCTTTTCAAGACCATGAAGATTGTAGCCCGCGTGCATGGACGTTTATTAGATTAATAGTTACATCCATATTTCTTTATTGTATCATTTACTTATTAAATATTATTCCATTAAAAAACAATACAAAATGTTTACATTCGTTGTTTTTCCTTACTTTACTCACACGCTTAATTTCTTGATGCATTTATTCTTCTTAAAACCCGTGGATTCCACGGGTCTTATAAGCTAGTATATATATATATATATTTTATTATTAAACTGCCAAATAAAATTACGAAATTAAATGTAAAATTTAACAAGTCAAAAGTAGTAAAACACAAAAAATATGTAGTAGAAAATCATAGAATATTGTCTTGTCTCTTTAATAAAATGGGTAAAACTGCCAAATAAGTGAGGAACATAAAAATATAAAATTTAACAAATTAAAGTAGTAAAAAACAAAAATTACGAAGAAAAATAATAGAAAACTGTGTTGTTCTGTGGCTCTGTCAATACAGTGGTTAAAAGGGGTAAGTCATGTTACATTTATTTGAACTTATTTTTTTCACCCTATTGAATCAATAATTTTTGATATCGTAGAAGTAGATAAATCTCATCTTATACACGTAACGCTTCACGGCCCTAAACAACGATTAACAAGATGACCGTTTTCTTAAGTTATTGGCTTGGTTTCTCGGCCTCGTCCGAGAAAGAAATTATAATGAAATGTATATGAGTCAAGTCTAGCGTAAGTGAAGATTTTAAACTGGGCTAAACAAATCTCGCGCTTTTTGGGCCTATTCCTTACTCAGACTAAAGAAGGTATATGAGTATACACTATACACAACTACACAACTTCAAAATTCGGCATTCATGATGTTGATGCAATGGTAAGTAGATACAAACTCTATTATATTTACAAGGTCCACAACAGACAGATACTGAATCGTTAATAAAAAAAAACTTCAAAAATTTCTACATTGTCACACACAACAATGATTTAAGTTCACCACTGTAGACTAACATCATCACTTTATGTCGAAACAGAAACAGAACTAGGCAAAGTACTAACAAGGCATATGAAAGTTGTGGAAAATGAGTGGACATTACAACACGCTACGAAAACAAATTATTAAGGTCAGGCCTAAATGGGTCCGGGTCATCAACAGACAGACCCATCTAAGCAGTTCAATAAAGGGAGTGATTGGGTTGGGTTGTGGATTGTTCAATCTCACAACCTGTTTACAACCAAAATAATAACTAAATACGTTGCAAGTTCAATTTGTTTGACACGACTAACTAAAGAGTTTAGGTCAGAATAACCCTTCAAGAATTGCGACTGCTAGGGAAGTCAATAACAAAAAAATATTATTGCAGCATGACTAAGTTTAGTAAGGCTAATGCAAAAATAGTCTAGAGATTGTCATTATGACTTTGACAGTTAGCTTTCAATCCATTTGTGACTAAACGGAAGACTTGGCTATAAACTTTTTCTCAGACCAGACATATGAGAACGTATAGATGCTAGCTCAAATGAAAACAGTTAAACAAGGCAACAGTCACTCAATGTCTATTTAAAATGTATATAAGCTTTAGAATGTATATAAGCTCAAGTCCCTTTATTTCAAAAAACTTATGCTATCATTGTAATCAGGTAGTTCTTTCAATTGCATTTAACACGTTTAACTTTTTTTTTAGGAACTCGATAGATGATAGACAAAGAAAGTCTGCATGTCAGCCTGACCTGACTGCCATTTTGCTACTGAATCGGAACTCAGGTGTCCAAATATCAACGTTGAAAAGAATTCTAAGGATTTCTGCGTAGATACAGCAAAGAAGTAACTTAGGCCGCCGCAGAGGACAAGGATTCATACATGAANAAAGTTGTGGAACATGTGGACATTACAACACGCTAAGAAAACAAATTATCAAGGTCAGGCCTAAATGGGTCCGGGTCATCAGCAGACAGACCCATCTAAGCAGTTCAATAAAGGGAGTGATTGGGTTGGGTTGTGGATTGTTCAATCTCACAACCTGTTTACAACCAAAATAATAACTAAATACGTTGCAAGTTCAATTTGTTTGACACGACTAACAAAAGAGTTTAGGTCAGAATAACCCTTCAATAACAAAAAAATATTATTGCAGCATGACTAAGTTTAGTAAGGCTAATGCAAAAATAGTCTAGAGATTGTCATTAGGACTTCGACAGTTAGCTTTCAACCCATTTGTGACTAAACGGAAGACTAACCAAGGGGTCAACCAGCTTTTAAGAGTATCGATACTACACAAGTGCAGTTCTAAGTTGTCAACAAATTAGTTCAATAGCAGCTCCAGCATATTCACAGCCTCAAGTGTTTCATAAACTTATAATTATGCAAAAAGAATCAACAAATGTAATGCATAAGTTTCCACGACAAGGTCAAGTCAGGGTGCGCTAACTCAAGCATCACTTAGTTTCAGATTCACTCAAATATTAAGTAATAAACTATAGGACTACAAAGTATAGAGGATACCGTCTGAACTTTAAAAGACAAGCACCATAAAATACAAAATCTCAATCACGATTAAAAAATTTAAGAAACAAAAAACAACCATTAAGGATAAGGCAATCATTACTCAGTAGAAAGTGTCTGCAGCTTCCTTAGTCGTTTGATGGCAGGTGAGGTGGTCTTCATCACCTTTCGAACCTTCTTCTTCTTCACTCGTTTTCCTGCAGGTGGCATCTCTCTAATCGGACCAGGGGGTACTCCTTTCTTTAAAGCGCTACCTCGAGGAGTACTAGAAGGTGGGATTCTTAGACTTTGTGGAGGTAACGGGCTCTGTGGTTTCCAAACCAAGTTATTCTTAATTGAAAATCTAACTTTTTTCGCACTCTTTTCACCACTTTTCATGGCAGTCCCTCCTTGTTCAGTTACATCTGTACTTTGAGACTCACGTGCATCGGCACTCCTCACTCTCTTTCTCTTTTTTGGTTTAGTAACAGTGATTGTCGGTTCACCGTCTTTATCCAACCCCTCTTCATCAGCAACCTTCTCAAACTCCATCTGAAGATTCGACTTAAAAAGCTCGGTAAACGAAACATCATTCCCGTCACTAATTATCCCATTGTCCTTAACAACATTCCCATTTTCATTCTCTTTCATTTCACAATCTTGACTATCCGAACCCGAACCCTCCTTCACCGCCTTATTCTTCTTATTCTTCTTCTTTTTCTTCGACTTCTTCTCCCCATCTCCCCCATTTTCCGCCCCTTCCAACAACAACCCCGAATCAACAATCGGCACCAACTCCGGAACCTCCTCATCCTCATCACAATCCACCACATCCGGAAACTCAACTTCAACACCCGAACTCTCCAACTCCTTCTCCAGCTTCAAAAACTCCTTATTCAACGCAAACAACACCTTCCTATTCCCTTGAAAACACTCACTCGACGAACCCAACTCATAAAACTTCCCCGCAAACCCCATCTTCAACGCTACCGTTCCCAAATTCAAAACTTCCTTATCTTCCTCACATTCGCCGTTTTTCAATTTTTCCAACAAATTCTTCCCAAACACTAACAACCGCTCAAAAACACAACTCCTAATCTTCCCAACCAAAACCTTATCATTACTCACACTCATCACAACCATAAACGGCCGAAACAAAACCTCACACACTTCCCTCCCAACCGGCAAATACCCCTTCACCTCATCCAAAAAAACACTCGCAATATGATAATTCACCCCATTCCCCAAAAACTTCTTCTCATTCGCCAACATTGTCTTCTCCTCGTAAACCCCCATCACACTCCTCGCCAACTCCACCCCCCACCCGTTCTTCTTAAGCAACTTAAAGCTATAATTAACAAACCTCCTAATAAGCAAATAAAACTTATCTAGCCTAAGTACATCAATACCGGACCACTCGCGACGCAACGTAAGTAAAAAAGCAGACAAATATTGCAAAGACAAGTCAACATTTAAGGTTAGCAACAAAGATGAAATCTTTTCGATTAAATTACGTTGTACCGGGGTTTTGTCGGAGTGCCACATGGAGTAGAATAAGCCCTTCCAAAGCTTGAGAAGCTCTTGGTCTGAGATTTGGGTTTGGGTTGGGAGCCATGTGATGACGTCACGGAGGGCTTTTGAGCGGGAGGGGGTGTTGCAGGAGGCTAAGTTGCGGATTAAGGGGAGGGAGACTGTGGTGGTTTTGGTGGTGGTGGTGGTTGAAGGGTTTTTGACCTCCATTTTTTAGGGTTTTGGGGACGGTGTGTTTTTGAAACCCTAATTTAATTTGGGAGTGAAGGTAAAGAAGGTTTTGTGTATTTGAATTAGGTGGTGGTGTTTGGGGGGATTTGAAGGTATGGTCCCTTGAGTTTTGATTTTGGTTCTTTTATAATTGTCAAACTTTTTCACATTTCACATCAGCGTCATTTCAGTTTTCTCTCTTCTTTCGTCTTTTTCATTTTTCACCCTTAATAGTCATCACTCTCAGCACCTTTCATTAAAATATTCACTTTATACAAACATATCTCACAAAATACCCCACACACACTCACAAACCAAATATTAAATAAAAGATACTCACTTTGCACAAATGCCGAGAGGTGAGTTGTGTCACCTTCTGTCCCATTTTTTGCTTTCGGTCACGCATGAGATTTGGCCATGTAGTAGGGTGGCGCGTGAGAATGGGGTTTTGGTGTGGCTACTCACACCCATTACCTCTAGTCTTAGTGAGTTGAGGTCAAGTATGTTTTAGGGGGTATACTTTCATTTTGTTTTGATTTTGCATTCTTACGGCCGAGCATTATAGATCGCGGACCGGACCGGACCGAATGTATTTCGGTCCAGTCCTTGGTCCACCATTTTAATCATTTTCGATTCTTGTTTCGGTCCGGTTCGGTCTTACACATAATCGGACATTATGCTTTGTTGAACAAGATAAGACCGATGAACCGGACCGACCCGGACATGAACATTTCGGTCCGGTCCTTGGTCCGATGTTTTGACCCAAATCGATTTTTGGTCAACGGGTTTGATGGGCATAGCTAGGGTTGAAAATGAGACGAGACAACTCGCGAGTTTTTCGAGATCGACTCGTGAACTACTCGAGATCGATTCAATTTAAATGAGTCGAGCTCAAGCTACTCGAGTATATTTTCAAGTCGAGCTCGAGCTCGTAAACACTCGGCTCGTTAGGCTCGCGAGCCTTATTGAGCTTTGATTAAATTACAATTTTACCCTTTTATACACATGTTATTACTTAATTTGCATAAAAATCTAGTCGATTCGAGCTTGATGTGAAGTTTTTAACGAGTTCGAGCTTATAATGTTGAGATAATCAAGCTCGAGTTTTAGATGACGTGCTTGAGCTCGAGCTTGAAATCCAAAGATTCGAGCTCGAGTTTAAGTATTCGAGTTAAGCTCGAGCTGACTTGGCTCAACTCGACTCGTTTACACCCCTAGGCATAGCCACAGGGATTGCAATGGGTTTGAAGCATTTCGCGGGTCGGGATTACCCACACAGACCCGTCACCCGTCCATAGGCGGGTCTATTTTTGCACTTACCCCTCTTCTACTGGGCATAGATTCCCGGCTATGCCCACCCCTCACGGGCGGGTAACGGGTATTTTCTCGCCAATTGTCATCCCTAGATGCAGGATGACATAGTGCACTTGAGTTCAACAATAACGTTTTATGGAATCTAGTAATAATCCTAGTATAACTCTCATTAGCTCTATTGTTAATGCAATTAATTAACATTAAGAAATATATCAATAATTTAAATACACGAACCAAAACTACTTGACCACCTCATTCTACAACACCAATGGCTGCATCAACTTCCCCGGTTGGCCAATATATGTGTCTTAACATGTTTCAGATGACACAAGTTAGATAAACCCATGTTTCAAAACAAGATACTGTATATGCAATACAAATCCAACATTCAACTAACATATTATATCAACCACATAACAAAAATGTAAGTAAGAAACTATTCTTAATTTCCAAATCAATTTCAAGGTCATTTTATCCAAACGCTAAAAAGCGCTACAAGAAAAACTGGAAAGAAGTCGCATTAAATCGTTTTAGAAAAAACCAACCGTATAAATTTCTTAAATCTTGAAAATTCAGGGGAATCAGGCACCCCTTTTAAACACAATCACAAATAACTCAATGATATGTCGACTAACTGAAGCTACATTAGGAACCGATAACTTGACTTCATTCCACATCATGGGCCTTCTGAAGCCCCACCAAACGGGCATAATCTACCCACCTGTTTTAAACATTTGTCACATTCAGTCACATGAGTAACTTTAAAAGAGAAGAAAATGAACTGTCAGAAGAAAAAGTCAATGAAACTTACAATAATGAACCCAAGTATGTGTTTCCTGTCCTAACAAGAAAGCAGGCTGCACTCAGCACCAGCTTGTGTTGGTGTAACAAGGGCTCTAGAAGCCGTTGTTCAAAAACACCTGCCAAAAGTTGGTACCTGAAAAACAAAACATGAAAATATTTAAGTTTATTGTGCATGGAAAGAAGATATAACTAGTGCAGCAGAATGGATAATGAGTCGTAAGATTCATTTTTAGTACAGGTTGAAACGGGTGGGATCGCTCTGGGTTGTTTTCTCTTTTCAAAGACAAACACTCGCTCGCTCGCTGAGTGGAGTGGGTGGGTGGGTGAGTGTCCCCGCGCGCGCAAGCACACACACCCACCCCTATATTATATAGAATCCTAGGCAACCACATAGCAGGACATGAACCCACGACCACTTGGGTGGGCACATGACTTTCACACAGGCACTAGGCTAAAGGCCCTTTGGTGCTCTGGGTTGATCAGCAGCCAATCTTTTGTTCCTTATTTAGAATTATAAATAATAATTGTGTAAAGTTGCTCACCCCATAAACCGTTTGATCTAAATACAGCCCGAATCGACCATCTATAAGCAAATTTCAAAACTGCCACTTTAAATTTTCCTAACCCTCTACATGGTTTCAGTAAACAAGCACCTTTATTACAGAAAGCACCAGAAAGAACACTACATTTTGTGAAACAGCTTACAGCTCATTTCAAACATATTATGGACATGTAAATGCAAAAGAAAACGTTAAACTAGATACCTATTTTCCGAAATGGCAAAATCACTCTCGTTCTGCCAAGTTTAGTGTGTGTTTCTTTTACATTTGCATAAGAAACGATGGTTTGATATTTAGTCGGTCTAATTTTAGGTGTAAGGGACTCGTTCATCACTCAAAGTAGGTATCTCTAAAGGAAAACTATAGTGATAACTGGATCTTACCGGAGATTGCTAGAGACCGCCATATAAACACCATATCCCACACTGGTGGCTAAGACGGGTATATTCTCCAGCTCCTCATCATCAGATTTCTGAACAGCCTTTTTAGCATTTATAAGTGTATTTGTCACAACCGTTCCAACCTAAACACCACTCTTAAATTAATTAAAGAGCTCCAACATTAAAGAAAACCAATCTAAAAAAAAATAAGACACGGGAATAACAAAATACCAGTGATGATGCAGTACCCACGCCAAAAAGCTTAGCCCCGTTACGCTGAGAAATCAATCAAAGAAACTTTAGATATGTGAATATTTAACGACTCATATTTTCATAACATATAAAAAAGATCATACCGCTATAGCACCCAATCTTTGAAGTAACGAATATGACGTTCCACCAATAGCAGTCTAAAAAAACATATGAAGATAATATCATATTATTTGATGCATATGATAACTATTAATTTATCATATACAGAAATAATATCTGGAGTATAATATAACCTGGAACGCGTTATCAGGGCAGTTGTAAAAGAACTTGGCAAGGCGTCCAGCATTGAGAGATATTGGAGGTCGAAGAGACACAGTCGGGGCAGGAAGGAAAACAAGCATGAAATCTGCAATCACAGCCATCACCTGCGGAGAATATGAAGTAGAATTTGTACTGATTAGTCAAACTTTAAATTCATTAGTTATGGTCGATCCTTTTTATTAAGTCTGCAACTAATATGAAGCCAACAAACATGTAACAATTGACATACCACGTCTGCAAAAACAATTTCCAGCTCTTTGGTGAAATTTTCTTTACGCTTTTCATATTCCGCTGCAGTCTGCGGACATACATCAAATTAGAAATTACTGATAAGATAAAATTATATGGAACAGTGACAGAACAATTCTTTCATGCAAATAATGATATATTTAAGATCAAACAACTTATTCCAACTAAGAGAGAATATTTCCAATCTTTTCTAAGTGATTGCATAAATGAACTCGAAACCCATCCACTCTATTTTGGACCAAGAATTATGACTTGAAATAAAAATCGAACCGAGCAATGAAGTACTTATAAACTAATCAAGAGTATAACCGCATATAGCAACAACTCCCACATGTGTGTTTAGTCACTTCATGATTTCTTTAGCCTTGCAATAAGTGTATTAGTCGCTCAGTTTACCCAGAAGCACCTAAATAATACTTCAAATAACATTCACTATCATCATATCTAGGAAGAAGGTATCATTGTTGATGGCTTACAAGGATAAAAATGGAAACAAAGTTTCTTTAATTATCATATTCCTAAGTCAGCTAGCCGAAACCGTAAACAACTATGATCTTGTCATGGAGGGAGTACATAGCATCCAAGGTCGTAGGACAACAAGAAGTATGCTGATTTTATACATGGCTCTGAAATAGTGAAATTGTTTTACTATTCGTCAGATATAAGATATCTGAAACATCATTTAGTGATGCAAAAATCAAAATCAAGAAAGCGTGTCACTCTAGCACAGGGTTTGCCTAGAAATATTCATTAAATTTATATATAAAAAGGGTCTTTGCAAGTGAAGAAGCTTGTAATTAGAAACGCGTGTATAATTGAGTACACAAAAACTTCCAAGTTCAACACAAACACTTGCACACTTTTGATAGAATACGATACCAACTCCTTCTAAGAGTCGAGACCTAACTCCAATATTTTTCATTCTTAAACACGATTGAGGCAGTATGCCGGCACCTTTCACTCAAATTACTAGCGAGAAATCCACAAACACCTAAAACGAGTTACTAAAATTCAATCTCAATTGTACCTACAATGACACCGATTCAATCTTAAGACCTTATTAGGGTGTTCCAGCCGTTTAACGATAATTTCTTAATATATTATTGTTATTATTTTTGAAGAGCAAGGCATTTCATTAACGCAAACAGGGCACAAAGGCTAGTACAAGAACAGCCATCAAGATGAAGGCTAGAAAAAAAGAAAAACAACAAAACCTAAACAGACGATACACCCGACCAACCAAGAGTTAATCTCTTAAATCATCAGAAGAATAGAAATATCCTTAGATTTAGCATCCCAAGGCCAATTAGAAATAGAAAGCTTCTTAGAACTCCTGTTAGGAACCACAAAAAGAGAACTTCATATATTGTTCTCATTTGACTTTTAGAACTTAATATTGAATCTTTTTTAAAAAAATAACACACAAGGGTGTTTGGCATTGCATTCTTTAATTGATCATATGCTATAAAATTATTGGAATCAAATAATTATCAGTAACAAACATCATATAAAAAATAATTGCTAAACGTGCTTCTCGTGTTTCAAGTTGTATTAATCAATTCAATGATTGTTAAAGTGTCGTCATATTTTTAAATTATTTAAGGATCCATATTGAATTTGAGTATTTAACTCTTACATGAACTGAATCCACAATAACATTAAAATCACTTTCACTATAATACTACACCAAATACTAAGCGCCTAGCTGTATACAGTATACACAATAACCTTTTATATTGTAATGATGATAAAAGGAAGCTACGTAACGCTCATATAAAAACCTTTTTATAGAAAGAAAGTGTATACGTTTATCCCAAAAAATTAGTGTCACAATCTTTATAATACGGATGGAATATTACAAAATAAAAAAACCGATAACACCATTGTTTATGCAACTACATTAACTTGCAGTATCAACTATTCATACACCTAAACCTAACAAATTTATCCTCCCTCGGTCCCAATGTTACAAGTACCTATGTTTGACATTAGAGTAACATAATCAAAGTATCTATTTTACTTGTTACCAATATAGAACATTAAAAGAAAATGATGACTACATTTAGCTACGAAAGGGTGTTCGCAATCTGGATAAGTTTGTAACTCTCTACACATATACAACGACTTCCCACTTTCAACAAAAACACTTGATCACTCAGAAAGAATACAAAGGTTAACTTCTTTTACGTATCAAAACCTAAACCACAACTCCCTAATGCTTACACTTTGTCAATTTCAATTTTCAAACACCTTATAATAAACCAACACTATCAGAACACACTACTTCTAATACAAACATCAACACTTAGTTCCAATCAACAAACTAGCTTTTTATGTATATTCAAATAAGAGACGCCCTTCTCTATCACATTTAATACAAACATCAATGCTTAGTTCCAAATTCAATTCGAACCGACAGATCACCTCAACTGACTATCAAATTTTGGTCAGCATATAAACCTCAAATATCTTCATACCTAAAACCTCAAAAATATCCATACCTAAAACCTCTAGGTTATCGAGTAATCAATTTTAGTTTCACATATCATTTCCTTGTTATACCATAATCAACAACGACACCAATACCTGTACCCGAGGCTTCCAAAAAGACATCCCGACAAGGTTTACACTAATAATGTTCAATTCAAAACTAAACAAATACTAAAAAACCATAAAAACAATTTATTTACAAAGAACATTAGGTCAAAAGACGACGTTATACCTTAGTAAACATCCCAACGCCGCATTCAATCCCAACTTTCGCCAAAAACAAATCATCCGCCAACAACCTCTCTTTAAACCCTCCAAATTGCATCAACCATCGCATAAACCCCGATTTCTCGAGCTCCAAAAACCTCTTCACAACTGATCCCGGTATCCTCCCTTCCTTTATCGCCGCAGCCAAATCCACAGGCAAACTCTCCACTTTCCTCCCAACTCCAGCCAACACCATCATTGCTTCCCTCTCATTCTCATTCTCACCACCATGACCATCACCATGACCACCACCACCTTCACCACCATGACCATGACCACCGTGTCCACCATCATTCCCATCGCCGGAAAAAGCCAACACCACCGGAAAAAGGCTATTCCGGTTATGGGTGAAATGGGTCATATGGGTTTTGATGGATTGGGTTAAACTGATGGTTTTCTGAACAGAAAGTGAGACGGGTGATTGGAATGAGGCGTAAGGGAGATGGGTTTTGAACCTGGTGAGATCTTTTGAGTTTGTGTAACCCATGGAAGACATCGCCGCCGTTGACATGGTGGCGCTACGGTGGTTGTGCGGTGGTGACAAGGGTTTAGTAGGGTGGCGTTAATTTCGGAGAATAATATTATGTGTTTTTTTAGGTTGGTGGAATCAGGTGTGGAAAATGATTTTATATTTAAAGGGAAATGTGTGAAGTGGGACCTACATCCTAAGATACAGGAAGGTGGCAGCTGCTTGTTTCTAAATGTTGTTTCTACCAACAACTTTTGTCCTTCAACAACCTTTTAGGTTTGAAATAAGGGATGTACTAACCAAACCGTCGTCTATGGGGCTAGGAGGGACCCCTCCCACCCTAGGCTACTGTTCATTGTACGGACAAAGTACAAGTTGTCATTTCATGTTTTTTTTTTTTTTTTT
>LBNU01035187.1:240695-255011 GCA_014162995.1 Artemisia annua
CACCACGGGTGGTAGTCAACAGCCACAATTAATTATATGTGTTGCAGATATACGGTGAGCAATCTATTGATAAAAATTATTACTGAGCACATATATCGCTCACGATTTTTAACCGCCGTTAAGCACTTGTATACAAAAACATGTCAATTCCGTACCCATCTAATGATGTATTGCTAACACACGAGATTATAGAAAATTGTCGGGTTTAACGGTGCATTCCGCCCACTATTCTTGCTCCAAAGACCTAAGAAATGTGGCCCCAAGCAAGACGTATGTTAATGCTGAAGGAGTTGCAAAGTGATGCACACCGTCCAACTTATATAAATATGTGGGGGCAAAATTGACTAATGACAATCTTTGCTATACATTAGACTGGTCTATGGAGGTTGCGGAAGACCGTGGATGTCCAATGCCAAACACGGGGCCTGGTTCTCGCTTCATGTCTCTCCAGACCTGGTGTACTTATATCCGAGCGTGAGTCGAGCAACATTTTTCCGCTGTTTACCGGCCATAACAGAATCACAACAAAAACCGACCCTCTTAGGTGATTGCCGTTGTGGGGGGGTGGGAACGGTGCTCACTTCATTGTACCGACGCTAGACCCAAATTTTCCACTTTCCGCGTAAACACCACAGATGGAGGTGTTCAGAGATGCCGGCTGCAGCGGAATGCAAAACTCTATATCTGGTCGACAAATTGTGTAAATGATTAATGTTGTAAATAAATATATACATACAAATATTGTAAATTGATTAATGTTGTAAATGATTCATTGTTGTAATAATTATATAACATATAGTGAATGATTCATGTTGTAAAATAATTGATTACTGATTATGTTGGTAAACATATGATTGATTACTGATTTATGTTGTAAAATGATTGATTAACTTTTATATTTAAATTATAATAACATTGTAAATGATTGATTACTGATTTATGCAAATTCTTTGTCAGGTGGGCCAAAAGGAAACCGTTCTGGTGTCCGATGTAATAGAGGATTTTTAATATGAAACATTCAACCACGAGAGTAACTAGTCTGGGCCGATCTATTACGATGTCTCGTTCAGTGGTAAATACATTAACGTTTGCTTATCGGTTTTATGTAATTAATTTAATGTGTTAAAAATACTTTCTTATTAAATTTTATTAAACATGGTACAGGCAGGTACAACTAACTAATGGTTGTAAATAATTCATGTGGAAAGATGATTTTGAAACAGACGAGTACCTTAGTCGAGCATCATCTTCAACGCAGTGCCCTCAAACTGCGTTGCTAAAGATAACGAGAACAAGCTGTTGAGGTCAAGAATAAAGATGCTAGAGATGGAGTTAGAACTGCAGAAATCCTGAGGATCACGCCTTGTCAGTCCGGGTGCAAGGGCTACACGATCTTTTAAACGATATGAAATAATCTTCATATGCCGTAAATGGTTGTTGTTTTTTAAATAAATATGTAACGTTGTCGTTTAAGTTATAAATAAAAGTTGTTGTTTTTAAATAATTGTTAACGTGCCTTATTATAAGAAAAAATTATTAACAAAACATTATATATATACAATACAAAAAAACAAATTATTTTTCATCTCACACACAACACAAATTTTTTACACCACAACACAACAACAACAACACAAAATAAAAACCCAAAACACAAAAAAAAAAAAAAAAAAAAAAAAAAAAAAAAAAGGGGAAAGGGACAAGATGTGACTTGTGTAAGGAAAGGTACACCCTCCCCTCCTAGCCACGGTTAATTTAAAAAGATAGGGACGGTTTTTATAACCCATGCCATTCATATGCACCATTTTCATCCACATATCTGCTCTTTTCTGCTCTCACAATAACCAACAATGGCTGAAATCCTTTCGACTTTCATCGAAGTTGTTTTGGAGAAGCTGGTCACTGCAGCCGTTGAACAGTTTACTCCCTCCAAAGATATTCATTCCGAGCTGAAGAAATGGGAGAGGTCATTATCCCAGATCCGAGCTTTGCTTAACGATGCTTCTGATAAAGAAGTAACCAACGAAGCAGTTAAGCAATGGCTTAATAGTCTCCAACATCTGGCGTATGACATAGATGACATACTCGACACTTTAGCAACGGATGCTATGCATCGCGAGTTTGCAAACGAGTCTGAACCCGTCTCCAAGGTAAGAAAGCTCTTACGGACTTGTTTCAGTAGGTTCTTACCAAGTACCAGTAATAGTATGGACGACGAGTTAACTAATATAACCACCAAGTTACAAGAACTAGTAGATGAAAAAAATAATCTTGGTTTGATTGTGAAAGATGGCGGGCAAAAAAGCACGAATAGAAATTACCAGACCTCTTTGGTAGATGCACCTAGTATTGTTGGGCGTGAAGGTGAAAAGAAGGAGTTACTCCAGAAGCTGCTGGGTGATGAAGCATGTAGTCAAAACTTTAGCATCGTGCCCATTGTTGGTATGGGTGGCATAGGAAAAACGACTTTAGCTAGACTTTTGTATGACGATCAGCGAGTGAAGGATCACTTTGAGCTCAAGGCATGGGTTTGTGTCTCTGATGACTTTGACAGCTTCAATATAAGTAAAGTCATCTTTCAATCTATAGGTGGGGACAAAAATGAGAAATTTGTAGATCTAAATTTGCTTCAAGCAGCTCTTAAAAATCAACTTACAGGGAAACGATTTCTCCTTGTTTTGGATGATATATGGAGCGAAAAGCTGGAAGATTGGGAAACATTAGCGGCCCCATTCTTTGAAGTGGCTCATGGAAGCAAAATAATCATCACAACTCGAAAGCAACATTTGCTTAATAAGTTGGGCTACGATCGTCCATACGATCTGAAGAAGTTGTCACATGATGATGCTTTAGCTTTATTTGCTCAATATGCTTTGGGTGTAAAGAGTTTTGATTTACATCCAGTGCTGAAACCACATGGTGAAGGCATCGTGAAAAAATGTGATGGCTTGCCTTTGGCTTTAAAAGCACTTGGAAGCTTACTCAGAACAAAAACAGATGAAGAAGATTGGAAGCAGCTGTTGAATAATGAGATATGGATGTTAGAAGACGGAGGCGGTATTGTTCCAGCGCTTAGACTAAGCTACCATGATCTTTCTGCACGTCTGAAGCAATTGTTTGCATACTGTTGCTTGATCCCCAAGGACTACGTGTTTGAGAAAGATGACTTGATATTGTGGTGGATGGCCGAAGGGTTTTTGCACTATTCAACAACGGAAAAATCAATGGAACGCTTGGGTGAGGAATGTTTTCAAGAGCTGTTGTCAAGGTCTTTTTTTCAACATGTGCCTGATGACGAATCATTTTTTGTGATGCACGACCTCATGAATGATTTAGCCACATTTGTTGCTGGAGAATTTTATTCAAGGTTAGACATAGATATGGAGAAGAATGTTAGGAAGGAAGCTTTTAAAAAGTACCGCCATCTGTCATTTGTTTGTGAGGAATACATGACTTACAACAAGTTCAAGGCATTCGAAAAAGCTAATAGTTTGAGAACGTTTTTAGCTATGCCCAATGTGGTGAGAGGTGCTAGCTGGCAGACATTCAACTTATCAGGTAAGATTCTGGTTGACACACTTCCCCAGTTACCATTGTTAAGGGTTCTAAGTTTGAGTAGATTGATGATGATAGTTGAGGTACCAGAGTGTGTCAGCAATATGAAGCACCTGTGGTATCTTAATTTATCTCGAACTAGCATCACACATTTGCCAGAAAGTGTCTGCAATCTTTATAACTTACAAACATTGATTGTTTCCGGCTGTCGTAACTTGACTAAGTTGCCCGACAACTTCTTAAAGCTTAAAAATTTGCGGCATTTTGACATTCGGGTTACATTGCTTTGGAATATGATGCCGTTAGGGATTAGCGAGATGAAAAGCCTACAAACTCTTTCCAACAAAGTAGTTGTTGTTGAAAACAACGAATTTTTTATATCAGGGCTAAAGAATTTTAAGAATTTCCAAGGGAAGATTTCCATTCATGGGCTGGACAAAGTGCTAAGTGCAAGGGATATACGGGAGGTGAACTTGTCACAAAAGAGAGTTAGTGAGTTAGATGTGGAATGGAGTAACGATTTTAATGATGCTCGAAGTGAAACACTTGAGAATGAGGTAACGAATGCCCTCAAACCTCATAGTGATAATTTGAAAGATCTAAAAATTGTGTCATATGGAGGTAAAGTATTTCCAAAGTGGATTGGGGATCCCTCATTTCATCAGTTGACTAGTGTTTCAATTTGGGGTGGTAGAAATTGTACGTTTCTACCACCACTTGGGCAACTGCCATCACTTAAGAAGTTGGATATTAGAAGTCTGAACGAGGTGAAAGTTGTGGGCTCAGAGTTCCTTGGGACAGGTATTGCATTTCCTAAACTTGAAAGTTTAAGGTTTCAAGATATGAGTGGGTGGGAGGTATGGTCAACAAATAGTGGTGTTGTTGATGCAGTGTTTCCACGACTTCAAAAGCTGGAAATATCATATTGTCCTAATTTGGTTGAAGTCTCACTAGAAGCACTACAGTCGCTGAGGGTTCTAGATATAAGTGGTTGTGGTGATGGTGTATTGACATGTCTGATTCGTGTAGCTTCAGCAATCACCAAGTTGCGTATTTCAAGTATTTCAGGACTTAGTGATGAGGTGTGGAGAGGTGTTATGGACTATCTTGGGGCAGTTGAAGAATTAAATATAGGTTGGTGTGATGAAATAAGATACTTGTGGGAATTAGAAGCAGAGGCAAGTAAGGTTCTTGTGAATTTAAGGAAGTTGGAAGTAATGTTTTGTTCAAAATTGGCGAGTTTAGGAAAGAAACAGGAGGAGGAGGATGGATGCAACCAACTAACATCTCTTAGGATGTTGTACTTGTCGAAATGTGAGAATCTTGAGCGTTGCAATTTGTCAAACAACATTCAAGAATTGATAATATGGGAATGTGATTTGATTGCATCTGTCTCCTTCCCAACAGGAGGGCACAAGCTCAAGTCACTCAAAATTGAAAGATGTGAACAACTTTTGGAAAAGGAGGTGCTTCTCAACACAAGCATGCCACTGATACTTGAGGTTGCATGCATAGATAGTTGGAAAAATGTGAAATCAATCAATGAATTGACTTGTTTCATTCACCTCACCAAATTAAGAATAGTAGATTGTTCGAGTATAGAGTCATTTCCTGCTGCCGACTTGCCGAATCTCACCTCGTTAAAACATCTGACAATTGTGAAGTGTAAAAGTATGGATGTTGATTCATTTGGGTTTTGGCCTCCTAAGTTGGGTTTCTTAGAAATAGGGAGTTTGAAGAAGCCCATATCAAAGTGGGGCCCACAAAACTTCCCACCTTCTCTTGGTCACCTGGAGCTATTAGGTGGATCGGCAGAAGAAGAAGAAGATGTGACTAGTGGAAGCTAAATTTCTCACATGCTTCCTTCATCTCTTACTAATCTTCAGTTATTGTATTTTGGGAAATTGGAAACAGTTTCAGCGGGACTCCAACACCTCACCTCCCTCCAACATCTCACAATTGGGTACTGCCCAAAGATGAAAGATCTACCCGAAACGTTGTTGCCTTCACTTTTGAGTTTGTTTATCAATCAATGCACGGATGAAATGAAACGTTATTGGCCCCTTATCTCCTATATCCAGGATGCTGAATTATGGTAAAGGTATGTCCCACTCATAATCAATTGCAGCTAAACTTATTACTATCTTATTACTTACGAGGCATGCAGAACCCGTGCTACGCACGGGCTAAGAATCTAATTGTTAATCGTGTATTTTTCTGTATATTGGCGAGTGTATACTTAATTATTGTTTATTATGTTGTATGAAATGTTTTAACTTTCTTGTATAAAAATTTAAAAGTGTTTGATGCTGTTTTGGTTTTGTGGTATTGTATTTTATATATGGGCTTTTGGTTATTAAGTTGTGATGACTTTGTTTCTTTTGGCCTATTACTTATTTGCATGATAAAAACAATGGCTTTGTTTCTTTTGGTCTATTACTTAGCCCTACAATACTTGTCCATTAGATGGTTTTTACATGGTCATATGAAGCACACGGGGTCTATCTAATTGGTCATAGTTTAATGTGCGTTAAATATTTGCTTTATTAAGTTTGTAAGTTAAAGTTTGTGTAATAATGTATATATAAGAATGCCACATAAACTGTATAAAAATCGTTACAAACCTTTTTAGCTTCATCTTATTTTATTGTGCAACTAATTTCATTAAAAATTAGCATTGAAGTCTAACTAATATTAATAAATTTTATCAATAAAGTCAATTCTAAATAGCTAACTAAATGAATAATAATTAACACACTATTAATAATTCCTAAAACCTTTGGACTCCACTATTATGTCTTAAACTTAATTTTTTTAATTTACAAATGGGTTTGAGCAAAAATTATGTACTTTTTCTTTTATATTCATTATTCAAGTTGTATGCTTACATAAACTAATCATGCTAAAAAGTATCATTTAACCGTTTAAATGTTGCTTTACATACATGCTCATGTACATTTTCTTTAATCAATTCTCACATGTGAGCTACATCAATAGAAAACACACATAAATTACTTGTATATGAAAATGCATTAACATAATAAATATCTATATATATATTGCATTAGGTTAAATCATCAATTATTCTTGCAACCTATTTAACTTCATCTCGATCCATAACCGACTTTTAATTCTATACTAATTACTAAATATCATGTGATAAATTCCGGAAAGTCTTGCACTTCCATCTCGATGTTGTATATATTTCACATTAAATGCACTGGTTTTGTTTTTCGATAAAAGTTTGAACTTTTGCTTATGTTTAAAACTCAACTTTTTTATTTGATATCCGTGCGATACACCGGCTTGGTCATTGGTTGAATTTCTACGTGTTCTGTACGTAATGTTTTTGCAGATGTTTATATACTTTTTATCAAGTTTGCGTCAATGTTTGTGTTATAAGTTTTATATATCGGAACATTTATCAGTTAGTACTAAATAACTCACGTAAACAATAGATACTTTCGTAGATATTGATGTTAACATATTTTGTGGAAAGTAATTAAATATATCAATATAATTCAGACCCGTGCGATGCACAACCTGCATATTTATGTATCATTCTCATTTGTAAACTCAATATATATGGGATCATGCCATAATGCACATCTACAAAACTTATTTTCAATTAAAAAAAGCAGAGATCATACATGAATATACGGCTTGCACACTCATTTCATCTCTAAACATAAGATAACTATAACCATGCTACATATTTAGCTTACCCATAAAAAAGTAATTGGTCCTTTTTTGTTTTGTAACCAATAGTAATCCTTATGATTATTCATCCTCTAGGCTGGTAATATAACCATCAATGACATTGCATATGCAAATAAAATAATGATTTCCTACATAGGGACAAACTCGATGTGCATAAGCTGGTTGAAAACCTTATCTATTTTGTCAAGTGAGTCTGTCATTTGCAGGAACCACCCTTTACTTGCCTCGCCTTCCACATATGTCGGCCAAGACAACCAATCACCAATATTTTTCACTTCATCACCAACAACGTTTTTGCTATATATCGTTAGATTTTCCCCGAGATCAATCTTCTGGTCTCTTTTAGTCCATTTCTTGTCAAACATCTCAGAACCCACATGCTTCTTATCCACATCATTCCACAATGCTAACTGTAAATCCACTACATTTTCTTCATTACTTTGTGATATACGGCTCGCACCAGTAGCACCATCGTTACTATTATCAACCTCCACCCCTACAACATCTCTTCTTAATGTATCCAACAACTGTTTTCCAATTTTTTTAACTGTTTGAATTCATACGTGTTGGCCAAATAAACTCCTTTGGAGAAAATACCAACCATAATTTCTTTAACCAAATGTAGCATTCCTACCATTTTGGCTCTAAACCTGTGATTCCTTGGCAAAGATGATTGCTATATCATGAAATTACATGGTTCAACTCAACACCCCCATCAGGAAGGTTTTCGTTATCTACCATATCATCTTATATACCACTTTTAAATGTAAAAGTAATTGATCGATATATTGAGAGTAGCTTAAATGCAAAGATGATTGCTATTCTTCTTCCATGTAACATCTACAATCAATAAGTGCCTCAATGAATACGTGAACACTTCGTATGCCTCTCAATAAACACACTTGCACTTCGCAAGTAATTGATCAATAAATTGAGAGTAGCTTAATTGCAAAGATGATTGCTATTCTTCTTTCATACTTTATTGCATGGTTATGATTCATTGTATTAGAAGTTTCTCTTAGTTGTTAAAATCACTTTAAAAGCACCCTCCAAATACCCTCTAAATCAGTATAAACACAAATGACATTGTCCTTTAATGATTCCAAAAACAAATAACAAAACTAATTTTTTTTGTTCGACTTTTTAATTTTCTTGAAAAAGTGATTGAGTATAAAAAATTATTGCCTAACAATGACATGGCGTATATGCTTATAACGTGGAAGTTTATTATATGACGAACATTCATTCATACTTTTTTATTTAATAGAGTTTGAATTTTATATTTTAGCATGATCATGATGATAAAAAGGTTAAAAAATATAACTTTCACATCATGAGATTACAAAATTAAAGCTCAGGTTAATTAATCCTCCAACAATTCAGTATATACATATATGGATATCAAAGAGTCAAAAAGATTAAACGCAAACAAAATATTAACATTCAAATCCATCCAACTATTGAGTGTCGCAATGGAATCATCAATAAAATTTATGATAATGAGACTGATTAGAGGATGATTCAGCTTCATATATTGTAGACAACCGAAACCTAAAGGACCGAACAGCCAACCGAGTTTGCCTCGATGAATATCTTTGCATTCCATTGGTTGAGCATGATTTCGACACTCCTAAGCTCGAAGACGATTGTTGTTGGCATCTTTCTTGTGAGGAAAGCTTTGCATGAACATAATTGTTTCTCGGTAGTGATCGGTCTCTTGTTTAATCTTTTCTTCTTTCTCCAAGTGGACTTTAAGTTTCTCTTCGTCATATTTTTGTTGTTGCAACTCGAGTTGAGTTAGTTGTTTTGCTTTCTTCCTCTTCTTTTTATTCTAATTCTTTTTTTTTCCTTCATCCATTCCCTGACATTTGGAAAATCGATAATACATATAACAATAGAACTTAACTTTATCCCCCACGAATACTTTTTTTAAGAAAACGAAATGAATGAATTTAAGTTGGCCACCCCCTCCTCATGCATGAGGGGTCAAATAAAATCAAATACATTTTACGTGTATAAATATATTTTGTAAAAGGGAAAAAAAAGACATACGGTTGTTGGTGAAGATATCATCTCCTATACCATCTTCTTGCCCAAACCTATCATGCAAAAACAACACATATAAGATTACTAACAATCAATCATTAACAATACAATCACAAACAAATACCCATATGTCAGCATGTTTGCCAACGTTATTAATCATTTTGGAGCTGCTCATTACACACGACAACAACCAAAACTAAACTTAGTATCATATCACATTACCAAAAGAAACAATTCAAATAAATAAATATACATCACAACCATTTTTCAATAACCTTCTTCATCAACGACTCATGCACGCCACGATGACTAAAATGAGTTTGGTTGAATGTGGTGTCGGCGGCAGAAACAGTTGATGTTGGTCGGTTCCGGTGGATGTGGCGGTGGAATAATTTGTTGTGGGTTGCTAAATTGTGCTATTTATACTCAAAAGAAGTAGTTGAAAGAGTTACCCAATTAATTTTCCTATTAAAGATCAAGTAATGCATACTCTAATAATTAAAATAGACTCTCCAAATGCCTTATTCCATGTAACCTCTACAATCATAAGTGCCTCAATGAATACATGAACACTTCGCATGCCCCTCATAAACATGGACGCTTGACATGGACGTGGCAGTAATCTTGATTCTCGCATGGCTACATTTTTCACTTCTAAAAACTATGTCATCAATGCTCCTCAAAAAATTGGTGTCATTAATACTCCCCCTTAAATTTTAGGACTCAATCTTATATGTTTATAGATTGTTTTGAAGCATAATCCAAAACAAATGTTTAATTGAAGTAACTCTAAGATATCTTGAGCTTTGGATGATTATTTTTAGCATATACATCCTTAATAATTGTGGTATTCTTAATGATTTTTGTTGCATGTCAAAAACTCCGAATAAGAAATTTTGTTATCTAGCATGTAAGGGTGGTTCAAAGGTAAAACAACTAAAGTTAGAGCTCTGATTTTTTCAAAGCCTCTAATTTTACAAAAGTCTTGGATACATATAATAAAGTCAGTAACACTAATTTTTTGGTCATCATATCTAACGCAATGATTTTGAAAGGCCCTGAATTGCTAAAACGGGTAAATTATTTAAAATTTTGATTATTGTTTATTCAAGTCTTAAAACAACAAAGTTTTGATTCTTTGAAGAGTGAGAATCTTTAGTTCGGCTACAACCCTTAAGTATCATAACTAAAACTATAAAGAAGGTAAAAACAATAAAGGTATAATGTTTTTCACAATTAACAATGGATTTCATTTAGAATTCTTCGTCATTTTTTTTTTCATGTAGTAATAAAAGAGATAAAACATNAGTAGTTGAAAGAGTTACCCAATTAATTTTCCTATTAAAGATCAAGTAATGCATACTATAATAATTAAAATAGACTCTCCAAATGCCTTATTCCATGTAACCTCTACAATCATAAGTGCCTCAATGAATACATGAACACTTCGCATGCCCCTCATAAACATGGACGCTTGACATGGACGTGGCAGTAATCTTGATTCTCGCATGGCTACATTTTTCACTTCTAAAAACTATGTCATCAATGCTCCTCAAAAAATTGGTGTCATTAATACTCCCCCTTAAATTTTAGGACTCAATCTTATATGTTTATAGATGTTATGGTCATTTACTCTTTTAATTGGAACTCATGACAATAATAACTTTCCATATTAATCGAGGTAATGCTGATGATCTAAGTGATACTCCTGGCTCCTTTGTTGGTGTTGTATTTTTGAATTCTTGTAATGCCGATTATTTAAGTCCACATTTTACTACTCAAAGAGTCATGTCATGTTCTTAATTTCATTTCATTGAAATATGTTTTTGAATGAGTTCTGTTATTCTAGCCTGACTTGCAATTAATATCTTTATCACGGTGGTTTGATGTTTGATAAAACTCACCTAGTAACAACAAATTCTTGTTGTGTCTAGTATCAAGGATTTACTCACATCAGATGGGTTGCGAATGTGATGGATATAGCTATGTCAGCCACAGGTATTGCCTTTTCCCACTTTTTGTCAATCAGGCATTTATATAGTAGTTTGTTCTTGTTTATTTTAAATTTTATGATAAGACTAAAATTCAGAGCCAATTCTTTTGCTAGAGAGTCCATCTTCAGTAGTACCTCCATTTGTTTCTTGACTTTCAGGTGGTAAGTACGGATAGTTGACATCAAGTTTGACTTCTTGTCATAAAGTCAAGTACGATAGACTACATGTTGTTTACTCAACCATTTGGCCTTAGTTAACCAATATCTTAATATAGGATGATGATAACGATTATGAATGATGACTCGATTAAAGCTTTAGATAACTTTAATACTACTTGGATATTGAGATCTACAAGAAATTACATAAGGATCATGCTTAACAACGGGAGATACTTATTTGCAGTAATGATTAAAAAACTTGTTGGGGCTCATAAGGAACCCAACAGAGAAAAGATATTATGCAAAATAGTTGTTTATGTTTCAAATAGATTTGAGTAACAAATATTCAGCTCAACATGATCAAACGATGTCTTGTTTTCTGATATACTCTGTGTTTTTTATTTACAGAACGGGTTTTAAATTTCTGGATGGGATTTCTAGCTGGCCAATAATTTCTTATAACCTGTTGTTATTACGGAGCCCAACAGAGAAAAGATGCCATGGTCAGAGAAGGTGTATTTTTTGTTAAGTTGATATGACGCTTCCTGGTTTCTTTAATGCAACTGTTCTTGGTTTAAGCCATGTATTTGATTGTTGGTCCACTTGACATTATGTACCTTCCTTTTTTTTTATCAATGAAGGGTTCTATAGAAGTTTCCGGATATATTTTGTAAGTTTTTTTGTATAGATTCGTAATTACGTTCCCTACCACAGATATGTCTTCAAGCTTAACCTATGGCTTTTGCTACCAAGTAAATCATGAAATATGACTATAAAATATATTTAGTAGACTTTATGTGACCCATTTGACATGCTTTTCTTTTTCATTTTCAGTCAACTCTCGTATCCCAACCCAATTAACCCATAAAAGATAAAACATAACCTAGTTTGACCCATTTAATATACATGAGTTGGTATAACCACATCAACAATGAATGAACATACATAAATGTAATAGATTGGTACCTTCTTGGAGCAAGATTTGTTGGTTCTGAATACAAGAAACTATCTGGTTTCTAAATGACTGTTATAACAATCACCAAGAATTTGGGCGACCTTCTCAATCTAAAAAAGCCTTCAGTGTAACTTATCATATTGCCTGAAAAGTGACACCAATCCCAAGTCACATATGAAGGTTACTACCTTATAAACGACTCGCCTGATAGTACTTTTAGAAGATGTATATCTTGGGCAGTTTAAGAGATAGTTATCAAAAGTTGTAACAAGATAAGATAGCTGTAGGAATCAGAAGCAAATGATAGTTAGGAGTATAACTTAGGGGTGCAACTAACAGTGAATTTGAGTATTGAATTAATGGTAGTCAAATTGTCTGATTCATCGTCTCTTATAAATGCTCAATTGTCTGTTCATATTATCAGCCCTTTCAACGGGACTCCAACATCTCAACATTTTGAAGTGCCCAAATATGTTTCACATCTCCAGAGTGGTCCTTCTCTGTATTTTCTTTTTCGATTTCTTTTAATTTCCATGTGTATAAATCATATAATCAATTCTGACTTAATTCTCGAACTAGCAATAACCACACTCGGCGGCCACCACAAACTGCCATTACCAGACCAAAAATCACACTTCCCACTCACATGTCTATCTCTTTCTCACACACTTACATTCACCAGCCTCTGCCACTGATGCCCCCATCATGGCCTCCTCCGCCGCCAGATGTGTCTGTGTCTGTAGTTTGTAGTTGTAAATTGTAATCTTGTGTAGTAGTATTGTTTAGGATATGGGTCTTGATGATAGTTGAGGAAGATGGGTGGGGTTGTATTATTTTTTTGGAGTGAAACCCATGTCAAGTTTACGTGTTTTTTCAAGGGGTTATGGTGCTAATGTTATTGATTTATGTTTTGGTGCTTCCTGATATTTGATGAAGTAATAGGAATTAGTCGATGGTAGCTGCAAAAAAAGNTTTGTCATTTCGTTTATACAAGCATGCATTTAATACTCGAAGTAACGGAATTGTTGGTTAAAGGACCAACCCCGTTACGTGTCAAAACTGCAAGGAGAAAATCCCAGAAAAAAACTAAAACTAATTTCGTTATATACGACAAATAACAAGGATCATTTGGCAGAAAAACCCGTACCCGACTGGACCTGATCCCCTAACCCGTTTTGACTGGGGAATCCCCGAGTTAACCGGGGATGGGGTTTGAGGACGGGAAATCCCCGAATTATGAAACCGGGGATGGGGCGGGATGGGGATAGAATAAATCCCCGACCCCAAATTTTTAATGTATAAGTATATGTTAATTATATGTATATTAATGTTGCATGTAGTATGGTACAAAAAAGTTATTAAAATTTACAAAAAAATTGTTCTAAGGTAATATAGTTTCATTTTGTTCACTTAGGTTACTGAACTTTCTGTAAGTATACACTTCGAAAATTCATTGTTAGTCCAAGTAACTTGAATGTATATTTTTTGATAAGTTCAGTGTTGGGTTCCTTCAGTACCCAAGTCTCACTGAACTGAATTTGAACACAAACTACGCTAAGTGTTGGATAACCTTGAACGCTTCAGGTCACTGAGTGAATAGTCATTCAGTGAGTCACCTTCAGGATACTAAGGACGAGTCTAAGAAGAAAGTCTCTCCACTCAATGAGGCGGTCAATCAGTGAGTGGCACCCTAGCCAAAGAAGAAGGTGATGGGTTCAGTGAGTGATAACAATAGCTCACTGAACCCCAAGACTCCTCAACAACTAAAGAAAGGTGATTTAAAGACTGAAGAGTAATGGCCTAAGGACTGAAGATTAGGCGGGATGAAGCGAAAAAGTTTTGAAAAGATAAGGCAGGGTCCTTATCACCTGAAGTCAAACTTTCCTTG
>LBNU01035188.1:7087-46334 GCA_014162995.1 Artemisia annua
TAGGTTTTATTTTTACTAACTACTAATGTATTATGCAAGTTTGAACCTTCTTAACTCAGGTGTGTTAAAGTCTAGGTGGTATTATAGATTCCTGCACTTTTTGTGGAAACATCATTTATGAAGCTTAAACATTATCATCCACAAGAAAATTGATTTTTGCTCGTAAACGCATAATGGAGGATCATTCCGAGCAAATATCAGGGGAGTTTTTCTGTTCTAATTCTTTTATTTTCCAGTATAACCTTTGACACAAACAACGAGGACGTTGTTTAACTTAAGTGGGGGGATGGAGAATTAGAACACTTACTTGTCCTAAACTTTTTCAAAATATGCTTAAAATGCACTTAACATATAAAAATTTAAAATTTTTAGCATGTTTTTATTTAAGTCTAAATTACATAGCCGCACACATAACCTTATTTTTTGCCTAAAATCAAAAACTTTAGTGTGCCGGTGACTTGTAAACTTTAGAACTTGGCTTATATACTATTCGAGACCACCATAATAAGTATTATTTATATAATTGGAGTGACACTTCTAACTTGGTAAATTTCTAGGATTACACCCAAAAAGCCTTTATATGTTATGTGATATTAACTAACTACACTGGTTAGTTAACCCCCGTATAAACCCTTTTGTTTACTCTCACTTTTAGAATAAGATACCTCTATAAAAACTTTCAGAACCATTCCTTTCATTTCTTACACCTTTGTTAAATGTTTCGTTACACCCTTACACCTTAGCCTACCCTGTAGATCGAAATCCGTGGTTAGTTACTGTAGGCAAAGTGTGTTTCCTTACATTACCTGTGTTCGCGTGCGTAATTCATTATCTTTGGTTAGGTCGGGAAATTGCACAATGCAATTGGAGTGAAAGTACATATTGTATATTTTTAGTTTATTTTTCGTGTGTTTACTACTTTCACTATTACAGTTATTTCTGAAAGTTATGAAAAGTATGGAAAAATTATCCGGAAAAATCGTGATAGAAAAAGTTGTGAAATTTTACATAGTCAAAAAAATGAAAAAATAGAAAAGAAAAGAAAGAGAAGAAGTTGGAAGTTTGTTTTAACCAACTTATGTAAAGTTTTGTATTAAGTGGGAGATATCACCACTATTTGTTGTATATTATATTTATGGATTGAATGGGAGTTGGCCGTTATGAGAACGCCAACTAAGGTTATTCTTTGTTTAAGATTTTATTGACTGTAATTCGTGTCTACCTAAAGCGTGAGTTACATGAGTCAAAAGCGTGAGTTATTCAATGATATGAGTTTTATTCATGGGATGGTTGGGAAAGTAATTAACCACACTTAGGATTTTGATCTATTTGTTTGTTTATTTTTTATTTTACACCAATTTATATCCTAAATGTTATCCCTACCCAACCGTATTGTTATATTCGTTGTCAGCTTTCGAGCATCCGGATATAATGATGGCTAAGTGAGAATGTTAAATGTATGAATAAGGTAGTGACCATCCGAGTATTAGATTAATCAACTATCGTGCCAGCGATCTAGTGTATAACTTGGTGACCATCCGTTATGCAAATAACGCGCCAGCGATCCAAGAAGTGCACTAGTGACCATCCGTTAGTTCAACCCTTAAGCCTCAAAACCCTCTTTACCGCTTTAGACTTGTTACTCCTTGGTTTTAGTGGGGGAGATGCGTATACTTGTCAAGCTTATGATAGAATATTCGTCACAACTGAGCAACTAAACGATTTAGAATTGTTTTGCATTGAAAAATTATTTTGTTTCTAACTCGTTAAGTGTTTGGTTGTGTGATTGTGATAAGACGAATACATGCATTAAACTATAAAAATACATCCTAATACCTTTTAGGATACATTTTCATAAGTAAAATCTAAGGTTTACTTGGGGACAAGTAAAGTTCAAGTGGGGAGATATTTGATGAACTCAAATAAGTATATTTTATTATCATCATTTATCCTATTTATTTAACTTGTTTTATTATATTATTTATGAGAATCGGTGCTTTAATGTTTACTTTAGTAATTCTTAGATAAAAACAGGTAAAAGGTGAAACTTGGCGATTTTGGACTAATTATGAAGCAAATCGAGCAAGATGTCAAAAGTCTACTGAAATTCAGAAGATGCGCCGTATCTCACTCAACAGATACGCCGCAATATTATACTTAGATAAATTCGAAGACCATTGCCTGACTTTGAAGAATGCGCCGCATGTAATTCTTTCATGCGCCGCATATGAAACTTTTGTCAAAGAAGAGATCAAGCTTGTTCTACTCCAGATACGCCGCATTATACATTTGACATACGGCGTATCACTATCAAGACTTTACCAGAAACAATCCAAGACAACTGAAGCACATGCGCCGCATACAAGAATTAAGTTACGCCGCATCTGAAGACGGTGTACGAATATTCCAGAATATAATAATCTTGGACCCCACGCGAAGGTAAGTCGATGCGCCGCATCTACTCACTCAATGCGCCGCATCGAACCCTCAGTCATAAACTATAAATACCCCAAGACCTAGACGAATTTAGCGTGCCACAAAACCCTAAGGAGCCGAATTCAGACGAACAAGCAACACAAGACACGCCCCAAACGAAGATACTAGAGCTGTAAGAAGGTCCTGCATGTATTCAATTCATTAAGTAGTTTTGTTTTATTGTAATAGTAAGCTTTAATTCATCAGGATTGATGGCCGGTAGTATGTGAGTACGCAAAATCATATGCCCGCCTTAAAATTGCTTTCCCATCAATTAAAGTTTATATGTTTGATGTCTTTGGTGAATTTATATTAGTGCTTTGATAACCTCTGTGTCTAGCTGAGCACTGCATGGGCTGCCATACCCCTTCCTCGCCTATTTAATCTGACGTCTTTGGATAAGTAGGATAGTCATAAGTAATCATTAAGGGTTTACTCGCCGATATAATGAAACCAACGAGAAAGGTTTAATTAATATACACTTCATATAAAACTAGCAATAAAACAAGTGACAAGCTACTTAATTATCAGGACAGGTCTTCTTATAGTCTCTATTATCTATCTGTGTACGTGTATGCTATTCGCTGATTTGTGCTCATTAGTTTAATTTACTGTTTAATAAATAACCCAACTGTGCCAGTCTCTCAGGCTGAACCCCCCTTGCGTTAGATTAGGCTGTAAAACTAACTTAGGATATTAAAATACTGATTAGGATAACTAGATAATACGTTCCACTCTTAGTGATCGACACTCTACTTACCATTATATACAAACTGACCGGGTACACTGCTCGTTAAGTGCGTGTGTTATTGATAAGTCGGCTAAATATAAATTTAAAACTTGAGTAGGCATTAATACTGCTAAACCGCAACGACACACGACGCGCATCAAGTTTTTGGCGCCGCTGCCGGGGAGTGAATTGTTATTATCTGTTAAATTGATTAGTATTTTAATTAGGTTTTTCTTTTTATTAGGTTTTTAGACACTAACCACTAACTTGTTGTATATTAGATAGATTGCATTCATTGTATAATTTGCATATTTACTGTTTTTGTGTGCTTTTATTTTCTGTAATTTTCTTTTTATTTTTATTTTATTTTTCTTTCTTTGTACTAACTGCTATCGTTGTATTGTGCTGATACAAACGATACGGCGCATCTGTTTCTCAGATGCGGCGTATTGCGTTTTAATTTTATAAAATACAACGCGTTTAATAACTCGAGTATGACGCATCTTTCCCCAATATACGGCGTATTCTGTTTTTAATAAGAATTTTTTTTTCGAAACCCTAACGCCATGCGACGCATCTGTTTTAACAGATACGGCGTATTTGATATTTAAATTAAAAACAGTTTTTGAATTATTAAACAGAAGCGACGCATCGATTTTTTTCGATACGACGCATTTACTAAATCAAAAATCTTGTATTTTGAAACGTAACGAAAATACGGCGCGTTAGCTTCTGCTAATACGGCACATTTAATTTTTATAAATATAACCGATTTTTGATAACTAACCAGATACGGCACATTCTAATTCAAAAGCAGCGTATCGATTTTTCTAAATAAAAGTCTGATTTAATTTTAACGTAATAAGATACGGCGTATCCTCTTTCAGGATACGGCGCATCGTCTGCAGATATCAGCAACTTTTATTCTTAATATTCGTTTCCTAATTTGTCAATTTTTCTTCCATCGAACAAATCCTACTGATAGTTTTATGCTAATTTCAGGGAGCACCAGAAATAACAATGCTGCCAACAAGAAATAATACGCAAGCTAACAGTAGTGCCGGAATTGCCAAGCAATGGTACGAAGGGAACCACAAGTTTGGTGTAAAAAGGGAATTTCTCAATTTGTTACGAGATAACGCCTTTCGAGGATTCAAGAATGATGACGGAAATGAACACGTGGAAAAGATCCTCGGAATTTCTGAGCTCTACAAAACAAAGAATATGACCTATAACCAATTCATGCTCAGAGTCTTTCCAAATACACTTACAGGGGAAGCAATGCATTGGCTGAACTTCGAACTCAACAAACCTCTTACCAGTTGGGTAGAGCTTAAAATAAAGTTTTTGGAGAAGTTCAGCCCTAAATTCACCTGTTGGATGAAATCTAAGTTTCTTTTCCCCGAAAAATGAACCCATCTCTGAAAAATGAACTCTGTACTTACTGGAGAATAGGGAATGATGAAGAGAAGATAGACAACGAGGAGGGTGAATTGTTTAGAATTGAAACAAATTTGTTTGATTATGAAACCCCTCAATGCAAGGAGTTTAACGAATTTAACTATTTGTTGAAAGTTGATACCGATGTGCTCACTGGAGACTTACCTGGATTCAAAACTTTTGATGCATTCAAGAATACTTGGTTATATGAATGGAATGATCAAATTCAATGGGTTTCCAATAAACCGGTGTTTTACGATAAACTAGTGCATAGTTGCGAGCCCATTCGCTTAAAGGACGGAACTTGTCAATGGCCAAGCTGTGATTGGAGGAACGATGGAATCTGTAATGGGGGAAATTTAATTGGTATGACAAGAAACGGAAGTGATATAAGCTTTGCAGATTACATGACTTGGTTGAAGATGGTGAAAGGAAAAACGCATCCTTACAAGAGAAAGCGAAAATCGAAGGACTTAAGGAACTTCGCGAGCCTAAGGATATGATGTTTTTGGAATGGGTGCATAAAAGCTCCAACGATTATACAGAGCTTGACCGAAAATTACAATGGAAACTCCAGAAAGAATGGGATAAACTTCAAGTAATTATGAATTAAGTAGTGAGGACAGTTCATCCTATCAAAGATGTTGGGGAAAATCTTCCGGTATCAAACGAAGAAAAAGATGAAGAACTCACAGATGAACTTGAAGATTATCTTATTTTTAATTAAGAGTCTACCTTTTTCAACAAAGAAACAGAATCACTCAAGAAACGAAAATGTCAACTTCTCGGGATACCATATCAAGAGCCTCAAACCCTTACCGCTGAAAAATTTGAGGTAGTTAAGTACTCCTTCTGAACATCGGAGGAATATGCTGGTATCAAGAGTACCAAATTCAATGAGCTTGCGCGGTCTGAAGAGAATGTTGCAGAGCTATATTAACATCTTTCGAATGAAGGAAGAAGGATGGCACGTGACAAGAACAAAATAGGAGCTGAACGTGAGTCTAACTTGAAGACTCTGGCATAAAGACAAGTGCTGACCGGGAGACAACCCGGAACTTTTATCTTTATTTTTCTGTTTAAATCGAGTCTGTCAGACCTGCAGAAGATGCGGTGCATCTCCATCATGGAATGCGGCGTATCATCTGCGCTGGTCATATCTTATTTTATTTTTCTGCATTTTTTTTAATTTTAAAACATTTTGTCAGTTTATTTAATCCGGCGCATCCCTGGTTAAGGATGCGACGCATCTTTTATTCTGATTTCTATTAATTCCAGGCTCGATACGGCGCATCTTCTTCCATAGGATGCGGCGTATCGACTGACCTGATGATTTTTAATTTTTAATTTTTAGGTTTTATTTTTACTAACTACTAATTTATTATGCAAGTTTGAACCTTCTTAACTCAGGTGTGTTAAAGTATAGGTGGTATTATAGATTCCTGCACTTTTTGTGGAAACATCATTTATGAAGCTTAAACATTATCATCCACAAGAAAGTTGATTTTTGCTCGTAAACGCATAATGGAGGATCATTCCGAGCAAATATCAGGGGAGTTTTTCTGTTCTAATTCTTTTATTTTCCAGTATAACCTTTGACACAAACAACGAGGACGTTGTTTAACTTAAGTGGGGGGATGGAGAATTAGAACACTTACTTGTCCTAAACTTTTTCAAAATAGGCTTAAAATGCACTTAATATATCAAAATTTAAAATTTTTAGCATGTTTTTATTTAAGTCTAAATTACATAGCCGCACACATAACCTTATTTTTTGCCTAAAATCAAAAACTTTAGTGTGCCGGTGACTTGTAAACTTTAGAACTTGGCTTATATACTATTCGAGACCACCATAATAAGTATTATTTATATAATTGGAGTGACACTTCTAACTTGGTAAATTTCTAGGATTACACCCAAAAAGCCTTTATATGTTATGTGATATTAACTAACTACACTGGTTAGTTAACCCCCGTATAAACCCTTTTGTTTACTCTCACTTTTAGAATAAGATACCTCTATAAAAACCTTCAGAACCATTCCTTTCATTTCTTACACCTTTGTTAAATGTTTCGTTACACCCTTACACCTTAGCCTACCCTGTAGATCGAAATCCGTGGTTAGTTACTGTAGGCAAAGTGTGTTTCCTTACATTACCTGTGTTCGCGTGCGTAATTCATTATCTCTGGTTAGGTCGGGAAATTGCACAATGCAATTGGAGTGAAAGTACATATTGTATATTTTTAGTTTATTTTTTGTGTGTTTACTACTTTCACTATTACAATTATTTCTGAAAGTTATGAAAAGTATGGAAAAATTATCCAGAAAAATCGTGATAGAAAAAGTTGTGAAATTTTACATAGTCAAAAAAATGAAAAAATAGAAAAGAAAAGAAAGAGAAGAAGTTGGAAGTTTGTTTTAACCAACTTATGTAAAGTTTTGTATTAAGTGGGAGATATCACCACTATTTGTTGTATATTATATTTATGGATTGAATGGGAGTTGGCCGTTATGAGAACGCCAACTAAGGTTATTCTTTGTTTAAGATTTTATTGAGTGTAATTCGTGTCTACCTAAAGCGTGAGTTACATGAGTCAAAAGCGTGAGTTATTCAATGATATGAGTTTTATTCATGGGATGGTTGGGAAAGTAATTAACCACACTTAGGATTTTGATCTATTTGTTTGTTTATTTTTTATTTTACACCAATTTATATCCTAAATGTTATCCCTACCCAACCGTATTGTTATATTCGTTGTCAGCTTTCGAGCATTCGGATATAATGATGGCTAAGTGAGAATGTTAAATGTATGAATAAGGTAGTGACCATCCGAGTATTAGATTAATCAACTATCGTGCCAGCGATCTAGTGTATAACTTGGTGACCATCCGTTATGCAAATAACGCGCCAGCGATCCAAGAAGTGCACTAGTGACCATCCGTTAGTTGAAGCGTCGAGGACTCGTGCTAGCTATCTACTAAGTTTATGCAGGAGATGTTTGAACGAAGCTAGGTTCAACCCTTAAGCCTCAAAACCCTCTTTACCGCTTTAGACTTGTTACTCCTTGGTTTTAGTGGGGGAGATGCGTATACTTGTCAAGCTTATGATAGAATATTCGTCACAACTGAGCAACTAAACGATTTAGAATTGTTTTGCATTGAAAAATTATTTTGTTTCTAGCTCGTTAAGTGTTTGGTTGTGTGATTGTGATAAGACGAATACATGCATTAAACTATAAAAATAAATCCTAATACCTTTTAGGATACATTTTCATAAGTAAAATCTAAGGTTTACTTGGGGACAAGTAAAGTTCAAGTGGGGAGATATTTGATGAATTCAAATAAGTATATTTTATCGTCATCATTTATCCTATTTATTTAACTTGTTTTATTATATTATTTATGAGAATCGGTGCTTTAATGTTTACTTTAGTGATTCTCAGATAAAAACAGGTAAAAGGTGAAACTTGGCGATTTTGGACTAATTATGAAGCAAATCGAGCAAGATGTCAAAAGTCTACTGAAATCCAGAAGATGCGCCGTATCTCACTCAACAGATACGCCGCAATATTATACTTAGATGAATTCGAAGACCATTGCCTGACTTTGAAGAATGCGCCGCATGTATTCTTTCATGCGCCGCATATGAAACTTTTGTCAAAGAAGAAGATCAAGCTCGTTCTACTCCAGATACGCCGCATTATACATTTGACATACGGCGTATCACTATCAAGACTTCACCAGAAACAATCCAAGACAACTGAAGGACATGCGCCGCATACAAGAATTAAGTTACGCCGCATCTGAAGACGGTGTACGAATATTCCAGAATATAATAATCTTGGACCCCACGCGAAGGTAAGTCAATGCGCCGCATCTAATCACTCAATGCGCCGCATCGAACCCTTAGTCATAAACTATAAATACCCCAAGACCTAGACAAATTTAGCGTGCCACAAAACCCTAAGGAGCCGAATTCAGACGAACAAGCAACACAAGACATGCCCCAAACGAAGATACTAGAGCAGTAAGAAGGTCCTGCATGTATTCAATTCATTAAGTAGTTTTGTTTTATTGTAATAGTAAGCTTTAATTCATCAGGATTGATGGTCGGTAGTATGTGAGTACGCAAAATCATATGCCCACCTTAAAATTGTTTTCCCATCAATTAAAGTTTATATGTTTGATGTCTTTGGTGAATTTATATTAGTGCTTTGATAACCTCTGTGTCTAGCTGAGCACTGCATGGGCTGCCATACCCCTTCCTCGCCTATTTAATCTGACGTCTTTGGATAAGTAGGATAGTCATAAGTAATCATTAAGGGTTTACTCACCGATATAATGAAACCAACGAGAAAGGTTTAGTTAATATACACTTCATATAAAACTAGCAATAAAACAAGTGACAAGCTACTTAATTATCAGGACCGGTCTTCTTATAGTCTCTTTTATCTATCTGTGTACGTGTATGTTATTCGCTGATTTGTGCTCATTAGTTTAATTTACTGTTTAAATAACCCAACTGTGCCAGTCTCTCAGGCTGAACCCCCCTTGCGTTAGATTAGGCTGTAAAACTAATTTAGGATATTAAAATACTGATTAGGATAACTAGATAATACGTTCCACTCTTAGTGATCGACACTCTACTTACCATTATATACAAACTGACCGGGTACACTGCTCGTTAAGTGCGTGTGTTATTGATAAGTCTGCTAAATATAAATTTAAAACTTGAGTAGGCATTAATACTGCTAAACCGCAACGACACACAACGCGCATCAGATACACTTCATATAGAACTGGCAATAAAACAAGTGACAAGCTACTTAACTATCACTATCAGGACAGGCCTTCTTCTGCTTCCAACTATCTATCTGTGTACGTGTTTGCTATTCGCTGATTCGTGCTCATTAGTTTAATTTACTGTTTAATAAAACCAAACTGTGCCAGTCTCTCAGGCTGAACCCCCTTTCGTGAGATTGGACTATAAAACTAACTTAGGATATTAAAATACTGATTAGGATAACTAGATAATGTTCCACTCTTAGTGATCGACACTCTACTTACCATTATATTCAACTGACCGGGTACACTGCTCGTTAGGTATGTGTGTTATTGATAAGTCGGCTAAATATAAATTTAAAATTTGATTAGGCATTAATACTGCTAAGCCGCAACGGCACATTAAGCATACCCTATCAATACTTAAAACTTCAAAAGTTAGAAGACATGTTAACTACATCAAGGTTTCGAATCTGCTAAAGACGGTTGTTAGTTTGGGGGAAGCTGATTCAGAAACTTCGCCAGAAAGAAGTGTACGGAGAAGCTGCTAAAGACATGCAGTATGAATTAGGGGGAAGTTAATCCAGTTCATACATATTACATCATTTGCCTACAAGTGAAGAAAAGTTCCCAAGCCGTGGTACAAGATAAAGACAAAGAGCGTCAATTGCAGTCATCCTCAGCATTTGAAGAGCTTATGAAGACTTTGTTTTACTTATATGTGTACTTGTAGGAAATGTTGTAAGCAATCCCTTATGTCGTCCAGTTGGGGGAAGATTGTTGGGATCGCTCCTAACACATAAATGGAACGACATTTATGGGATTACATTAGTTATATTGTAAGCCATATACGCAGGTACTAAAAGCGTCAATATTGTAAAGTGGTGCATATGTTAAGCTATATATACCCCTCCATATTTCCATGGAGGGGTGATGCAAAAGTGTGTAACCTTTTATGTTACTTATCAATAAAACACACATTTAGTTTCTCTCTCTATGCTCTCTCACAATGGCTAACTTCTACTTTCATCATTCCCGACCTCCCGAATCACAATATCAACCTAAAACACGATCCTACAGTGGAGATTATGAGAAAGAAAATGCATAATTCATGTGCATCTGATGAATGTTTAAAGCACGATTTAGGCACAACAGTTAAGTCTCTACTCTCTATACCACACTGCACACTTAGATAAAGGCCACTGGTCTCTATTAATTCTATAGCCCCAACTCGCAAGACGACATTGTTACTCATGAAGATTCTTTATGCAAAAGACCAAAAACAAAGAAACACCAAACTCAAGTATTTGAAGCAAACTGCCTTATGTTCATCTAACTAGAAAGACCAATCTGTCTTTAAATTCTGCTGGTTGATAGAGAAAATAATGAGTGTCGTCCTTCAGCAATAATCTCTCTGGTTAATTTGTTCTTTAAAACAACAAGTGTTCCTTTATATGACCCTTTTCCACCAAGAAGCTTTGCAGTAATCTCCAACTCATCCTGCCAACAAAGTATTTCTTCAAACATAAGCATATAAACAAACAACCTTATCAGAAAAATAGTCTCTTTAAGCATCTGTGTCTTATATAAATGGGTCACACTAGCTAGTCATCATTTAGAAGATATCACGCGTATAAGAAAATAACCTCTTATTTTATGGATTGGAAACCCAATTTGCGTCTCTTTGATTAGAAAATAAAGCTAATTTAGTTTCATATATGAACTACATGTGAGATCTCCAATTCTAACTCAATATTCAAAACCACGAATTCCACACTTCTAAACCCCACCAATCTACACCAAGTATGCAACTCAACAAGAGATGAATGGCTTACCAAATGAAAAAGAGTGTTTCGCATTGTGTTTTGAAACTGATAATCAACATGGAATACTTCCAATAAGATGATCTCTAATACAAAAGATTGCACAAGACAGTGTTTGATTTGTTTCTCTGAAAGTTGTGAAATCACATAATTAGTTTTTAAGTGTTTCTCTGAAAGTTGTGAAAATCACATAATAAGTTTTAAATAATTACATAATCAAGCTCACTATTGTTTTAACTACTTCTCAATAGATCATTTGATTTTGACCCCAGTATAATCATATACTCCAATGAGTTTGACCATACTCAGACATTGTAAACTCATTCTCTAAGACTTAACATATATAATTATAAGATAAACATTCTCAAACGTATTACTGAGCCCCCTAAATGGGTAATAACTTACATTGAGCTTGGCAGTAGAGAGGTAAGAAATAGACATATCCACAGAAACATGGATCGGTACGTCCTTCCCATACAACGCACATGACCCAATCTTATCTACCAAATTCGCGATCGCACCAACTGCCAGATTCCCATCCCTATCCTGTTTTAAAGATGGAAAAAAATTACAACTAAAACTCATCAAACTTACATATATGCTAATAATGATGATACATTTCGAAAAAGCTATCCATATTAGGTTGTATTTGTATGTATGAATATTTTGGGAGTGTCTTACAATAAGGCGAGGAGGGACAATGAAAGAGCAAGAGATAAAACCGGATTGGAATAGGTCAGCTTGTATGCCTCTGATGGAAAACTCTTCATAGAAGCTGCAGGAGGTTTCGGGTCCTAAGGTAGGGATGATTAGTCTATTGACCCGGTCGGAATCTTGTTGGGTTACTTGGAGGTATTCTCTCGTTTTCTTCTCCATTACAGAATCTATCCCTTCCTATTTGGCCGGCATGAGTCAAAAAATATGCCACACTAACACTCTTCACCAACTTAAGTACACTTTTTAAGTTTTAACTAACTTTTCTTGTTCTCGGTAATGGCTACACACCAAATGTACTATTAATAGAAATGAACATTCAAATACTAAAAAATAAAAAGTTGGACTCCCATGTACACACACAATTTTTTATGTCAAGTACTTCAAATGATATATGAATTGTCTTTGTTACGTTATTTTATCTATAATATAACTAACAAAACCTATAACATATTGTTAAAAGGCCTATATAAGAGACAATGCATGACTTAGCATTTACTGACATAGCATGATTAATTCCATGTCACATATCAAATGTCCAAGTCAGCTCCATATAAGCACTACTAATTTTATGGAACAAAAATTTCGGCAAGGAATATTTTTTTTACTCCCTCCGTCCACAAATTGAATTGTCATGTATTTGACTTTTTTAGTCTTTTCTTCAACTTTGACCATAAATATTTTGTGAGTGTTATATAATATTTGATGCAAATATATAAATAGATTGGGTTTTAAGTCTACTTTCAATGGTATAATTTTTCGATCAAGTATTATTATATAAAAAAATATATATTTGTGGTCAAAGTTGAACCTTTTTTACTTTGAAATTCAAATTGGACAATAATTTTGGGACGGAGGAGTATGAAAATGGAGAATATTAAATCCTTTAAACATATGCAATAGTGATTATGCATGTTGAAACTTCTTGTAGAAATCTAGTTTAATTAAAACTTGATCAATATCTTCTAAATAAATATGAACATTCATTCTTATTTTCCATATACGATATCATTTTCAGAAACTCATTGGTTACCAAATTATCATCCTACTACTTAATCTTTTGGACTCCTATAACGTAAAACACAAAATAATGATTGAGCACCTCAGGTCGCTATAGTATGGGCTTAATTTAGATGATTTATGATAAGGATTAATTGATTAGTCAATCTCTAAGCAAAGATAAAGAATGGAATTCTAATACTTCTAAAACTACTAACTTTAATCAAACATTTTTCTTCCTGCCTTTCATGAAAAGCAAGTATATAATTTATAATGCAAAAAAAAAAAAAAAAAAAAAAAAAAAAAAAAAAAAAAAAAAAACCCGATCGATTCAGACCTCCTAGACTTTAGGAACAAAAGTAAGTAACTAACAAAAAAACATGGGACTAATGCATGAAGTGGTGGTCCACTCTTCTTCCTAAATGCATGCTACAACTATGAACGTGCATGGAAACTAAATAAATATTAAAATGGTTGTTTGACTCGACTGTTTTGTTTGGACTGGTCTTTAACTTCAAGCACATATCAATTTATGTGGGCTGAGCCCACATTGGACGAATCAAAATAACGGGAAACTGAATCGACTAGGGTGTTTTGGCGCTAAAAACCATGTGAGATGCAAAATCAAACTCATAAGTCATAACTCAAAACATGTTATTCAAAAGTAGTAAAATGTTTCTTTCTCCTATGATTCCTGTCACTTTCATGAGATCTGTAAGCAAACTCGGTTTGTCGATAAGGAGAATAGTAACATCCACAACCACAACCACAACCACGTCTGATCCTCATGTAAGTGTCGATAAACCCAATGTTTTATCTCCAATGAGAGTCTTGTCTTTAAATGTTCGAGGTCTAGGTTCGTTAGATAAAGTCGGGTGGGTTAAGGAGCTGAAAAGAATGGAATGTCCTAGTGTGATTGGTTTGCAAGAAACTAAAATTAAGGATGTGGATGACGCGTTGGTGAGAGGAATATGGAATGGTTGTGGTTTCGGGTTTGCTAAATCTGAAGCTAATAATCGTTCTGGAGGTATTTTAACTATTTGGGATGCGAATGTCTTTGTTAGAAAACAAACTATAGAAGAGTTAGGATTCTTGGCAGTTGTTGGGGATTGGAAAGGAATTAAAGGTAGTGTTGGGTTTATTAATGTCCATGGACCACACACTTGTGCTGAAAAGAAGGTTTTTTGGAACCATCTTTTGTCAGTTATGTCCACGCGGGTTGATGTGGCTTGGTGTGTTTTGGGGGATTTTAATGAAGTTACATGTTCTGAGGAGAGACTCAATACTCAAGTAAATAGCACAAGTGTGGCAGATTTTAATGATTTTATTAGAAGCTCTTGTCTTATTGATTTACCTTTGGATGGGAGGAAATTCACTAGGGTAGATGATAATTCGCTCAAGTTCAGTAAATTGGATCGTTTTTTTGTATCTGAAGTCTTCTTAGGCCTATGGCCATCATTGGTTGTAGTGGCATTGGATAGGAAACTTTCAGACCATTGCCCTATCATTCTCAAGACTCGTGATGTTGACGTTGGGCGTAAGCTGTGTCACCCTTATTATGTTTGGTTGAGTGAGGCGGATGTGGCGGACGTGGTGAATAGGGCTTGGAATTTGGATGTAACGTCTACAGTTTCTGATGATGCCTTTCGAGACAAACTAAACAATGTTAAGCTAGAGTTAATGAAATGGAACAAACTTCGATTTGGAATTGTTGACAATGAGTTGGAGCTCCTCATGAAGGAAGTTAGTGTGTGGGAGCTTGAGGCTGAAAATAGACCCCTGTCAGATATTGAGCTTCAGAAATGGAAAGATGCTCGGAAGCAGTGGATCGAAAAAGATAAAAGTCTAGGGATTGGGTTAACAAAGTGGAGGGGATGGATAAAGATAAGAGATCTTAATAATCTAGGCATTGGGGTTTCAGGTTCGTTTGGCTTGCAAGTTTCTGACGGGTGCTTAACTTATTTTTGGCTACATGAATGGTTAGGGAAGTTTACTCTTAGGGATAAATTTCCTAGGCTTTTTCGGTTAGCCAGTGATACGGATATTTTGGTGAATGAAAGTGGGGTATGGGTGGGTCATGAGTGGAGGTGGGTGTGGAAATGGAACGCGATGCCAAGAAGTATAAGTTTGTTAGGTGAGTTAGAAGCGCTTAGTAAAATTGTTAATTCTTTCCAACCTGTTTCGAAATGTGGTGATCGGTGGAGGTTGCTATTGGTGTATGATGGTGCTTTTATAGCAGAAACTCTTGAAATTCTAGTTAATGATAGACTTTTTGATAGGTTGGGTCCTTCTCGTGTCACTAAATGGACCCATATTGTGCCACGAAAGGTCCGGGATTTTGCTTGGAGATTATTACAAAAGGGTGACCCTCCACCTCGTCCGTGGCGAATTGGTAATTTCAATGAGGATAAGTTATGCTCTTGTTGTGGTGACGCCCTTCAAACTATCGATCATTGTATCATTCAGTGTACACACAATGCGTCTATCTGGTCAAGTGTGTTTCAATGGTGGGATTTAGGCTGTTTTGATGGAACTTCTCTTTCGGATGTTCTCTACCACAAAGGTACTGCTTCTTTCTCTAGAAAGCAGAAACTCTTGTGGACTGCAGTTTTTTGGTCTACAGCATACATCATATGGACTTATGAAAAGAACCCCACGCCCAGCAAAAACAAAAATGTGATTCAATGGGATTCATTCTCTATGATCCAAAGTTGGTCACATTTATGGATATCTGAACGCTTCAAGGAGTTTGGGTTTTCTTGGAGTGAGTGGTGTAGTAATCCTTCTGCGAGAAATGGCTAATTGTTCATGTTCTGGTTCTCCTGGTTGATTTCGTTTGTTCTCCTGCTAATCTGATGGTTTTAGGTTTCTGTTTTCTTAGTCTTTCAGGATATTTCTCAGGGCTATATGTTACAGGTTGTTGATTTGAATGTGTTTTGCTGTCTCCTCAGTCATCTGCTAGTTTGTTTGCACGGCTCCATTGATTTAGTGATTTTGTATTCTCGTGGTTCTCATTGCCCTCAGTTTGTAAGAATGCTTTCTGTTTTGTTTGATGCTTAGTGTTTTGATATAATCATATGCCTGCTGTCTATAAGTTATATTGTTATAGATATAATAACATAGCTTTCATAAGACATTATACGCAATAACTATCTGTTAAAAACACATAAAAAGTTTTTGTGGGTCAACCCATTGCATTTGATCCGAACCCAACTTAACCCATTCTCCTACTTGCCCATTCTGTATCCTCTAATGTCAAATAGGTACTTTTCTCACAGCTGCCCAACTAATGAAGGAAGTAGCCTTTAGTCAAAAGAAAGAAACAGCAAACGCATAAACAAGTTCTATAAAGTAAACTGCTTACGCTAATCTAACATAAAATTCTAAAGTAAACTGCAATCATCTCTATGGTTGCTTTGTTCTTCAAAACAACAAGAGTGCCTTTTTATGCCCCATTTCTGCCTAGAAGCTTTGCGATAATCTCCAACTCAACCTGCCGAACAGGGTATATTTTCAAACATAAGCATATAAGCAAACAATCCCGTCACAAAAACAGATTGTCTTAGAACTGAGTACTGTATGCATAAAATGTACCCACATTCGGACACATCTGTCATCATTTAGCAGATAAATTCCAAATTAGCTGCACATATGGACTAAAGCTACAAATTCCATGCTTACAAACACCACCAACACGATATAGTTTGCTCACTAAATTAACAAAGCATTGTTTGACAGTGATCTGAAAGAATCAACATTGAATAATCATGACCAGATAATTTCGAACAAAAAATGCTGACAATAGCGTTTAAAGTGTTTCTGACTGTTCGACGCTGTACAAGTCAAATAAATGATGCAAGTATTACAACTTTTATTGACTTAATAACTATTTAACTCGTGATAATTAGAGGACGTTCTTGATCTCAATGGATTCTGTAATCTGATACTAATACTATCATTTTGGTCATTTTGAGCACTGGATATATGGGGTGTTATGTTAGGAATTATTTCTTGTAACAACTTTCAACACAAACGGATGATCTAGATTGATGCATTTACGAGATTCATGGCTCTGAGTTTGCGGTTTAAGAACACCATTTTAGATGACTGATCCACCATATCAATACAGTTATTGTTGCTGCAAGTTACGTTGATGTACCATAAGTGATAACTTTATCCAGTTTAAGTGTACACAACAATACACTTGGGATTTCAAACTTAATATATTCAACAAAACTCAAACTCAATTGGTCATACTATAGTTCATACGGATTCTCAATGGTATTTTGTACCCAAATCATGATTTGAGAACAAAGAAGAATACAAATGTGACAAGGTGGTCACAATTATAAGCCACTGTAAATTAAAGAATGACCTACTGATCCTTTGAAGCTAAATGCTTCAGGATTGAAAAATTATAAGATCAATCATATTACTAAATTTTGCTGGTCGGTTTACGAAACAGTGAATGTCGTCCTTCAGCAATCAACTCTCCGGTTGCCTTGTTCTTCAGAACAACAAGAGTTCCATTGTATGCCCCTTTTCCGCCCAGAAGCTTTGCACTAACCTCCAAGTCATCCTGTCAACAAGATACTTTCCAACATAAGCATATAATGATATAAAGACATAACCCTGTAACTGAAATGGTTTCATTAACTGGAAAGTGGCAAAACAACAGCTTTTGGCACATGGGTCTGGTTTTACAGGTTTCTTAACATTTGTGACATAACATGTATAAGAATATCAATATTTTGGTTAGGCAAACCCACTAGGGAGTAGAAGCTTTTCAATAGATAATACAAGTTGAGGGATGTCTTTTATAAGAAACGAGTCGATTTTTAAAACTAAAGTTTTAGCTATCGAATCGAGTTCAGTTTTAGCCAAAGGTCATTGAGTGGAGATTGTTGCAGCCGTGGCTTAAGCGACATTCTGATGGTTTGCCCGATTAATCGACAAACATATCATATTTAAATCATGACCCGTACACAATAAGATGTGTGCACATATACTATACATCAATATACACGTTGCACATATTTACATGAAGTCACCTTCATTTTGATATATCACGGCTTACGGGCACAACTTCTTCAGCCAAACATCTTGAAGTTGCTTAAAACCCAAAATTTGACTTTCTGAAGTCAAACCTTAATTCTAATTTATTGGAGCCCAAGGATATCATCTGGGATAGCAAACTAATGCGCCATAAAACATAGCACTCTAATTTATACATACTTTTAAGGAAGAGTGATGGATGTAACAACTGTAAGCATAGCATCGTACTTTCTACATATTTTTAAAAATAAAACCATTTTTAACCTTCTAATGCCATACTAAAAAGCGGTCATGTGCATTTGGAAAACCATTGACTTGAGAAAGTCAAACTTCAAATTTCTTGAGTCCAATGATATTATTTACTGTATCCATTGTAAACCAGATATCGTTCACAATTTCATTTATTATTTTGGTTCTAAACAAAACTACATATAAGTATTATCCTTATACGGAGTGATTCCTTTTAAGCAAAGCTTAGTTAAGCATTTTTGCACAACCTTTATAAAAAGTCAACTTTGACTTTCTTGAGTCCAAGCATAATGATATATAACTAAGAAACACAACCGTTATACCGCATGCATAGAGTTTAACAAGAGATAGATGACTTAGGAGGTGTCTGTGTTTGGCATTCCTCTTTGAAAGTGATTTAACCAATCATTGCATTTTCAAGTTGCACAAAAATTGGTTGCGATACTCTATGGTGATTTCGGATAATCAATTAAAGAGTAGCTGCAACAAAACTGATTCTCGTTATGAAAGTGGTCATTTTACATGAAAATCCTTGAATAAGGTTTTTCCGAGCACTTAGTATCGTGGTTCAAGCCAAATAGCAACATCACACCTTAGCATCTCACTTTCAACACTCACACACCAAAATACCCCCTCCCTCATGGCTTCAGCCATTTCCACCTTTTGGGACCCACCATACCAAATTAAAACACAGCATTCACACACAAAACCCATTTAAGGAAAAAAAAAAAAAAAAAAAAAATTGGGAATTGGCATAAGCCAAGTGAATGGCTTCCAAATTGGCGTGCGCGCGGGTTGATGTTATCTTCTCTGTGCCAAGTGGGATTTGGCTTGGGTTTGAGCCACGGTACCGGATGCTCTTAAAAGGGGTATTTGGGATTGTTTATCAGAACTACTAATCTATTTATTGCAATTTCTTATTGCAGATAAAAAATCTTAAGGATGTTTGGTAAAGCTTATCCAAATAACTTATTCGTCCTATTTGAGGATAAAAGAAGGGGAGTTTCTTATTCCAAATTGCTTATCCAATTACTAAAAAAAGCATAAGCAATCTTGGTAAGCAATCTCAAACACCATCGAAATAAATGCTCAAACTAGTAAAAAACTCACATTGAGCTTCGCCTTTGATAGATAAGAAATAGACATATCCACAGAAACTTTTATAGGTGCATCCTTCTCATGCAGCAACGCCCCACCAATCATATCAACTAAATTTGCAATTGCCCCACCTGCCATGTCTCCATTCCTATCCTGTTTTGAGGAAAAATTTCACAACTAAACCTCAGCAAGAACCAAACTTTCATAGGTGCATCCTATATGACCAAAAAAATGTTAAAATATGTTAACATTTTTGCAAGGGCATACTACTTTGCGTTTTTGTACTTAGATTACTCTACTATTTTTCTTTGAGTTAGGTCACTCAACTCACTAAACATGCTATTCAGATCACTTTTGAAACAACTCACATCAAATCGAGTGAGAGTAATCTGAACGCATAATTTTTATAATTTTTTTTTGGGATAATTACCTAAAAATGTACTCCAACTTGTCATTTTTTCTAATTGTGTGTAGCATTCTTTATTTGCTATTATATACCCCAAACTTTTGAATTTCGACCTTTGTGTGTATTTGCTCATGTAAAAGGACAATTTTACCCTTATATTTTGTAACAACTCTATTGACAACAAAAGGTAAAATGGTCATTTTACATGAACAAAATACACACAAAAGTCGAAATCAAAAGTTTAGGGTATATAATAGTAAAAAATAAAGAAGGCTACACCGAATTAGAAAAAAATGACAAGTTAGATACATTCTTAGGTAATTATCATTTTTTTTTTTTTGGTAACCATGCTTTTCGACCTTTTGGCCGACTAATCCACGAGGTTTGAGTCACAGCCACACAGACTCAAACCGGATAAAGCCCTGTCCTTCGGATGGAGGTTGGCGTGTCCACTTCAGGGTTGTTTGCACCAAGCAGAAAACATGTGTTTTAATCCTATTAGAGTAGTTTAATGGAATAAAACTCGAGTTTTGTTTGCAACAACAACAACAACAACAACAAACCCAATCCCGCCAGAGCAGGGTCAAGGTCAGGGGAGGTGAAATGTAGACAGATCCTACCCCTAACACCACGATAAACCCGACAGCAGAGAGACTGCTTCTAGATTTTATTTGCAACACATATGCTTAAAAAAGTATGAAACAAAATATATGAATATAGTACAACTGATAGGGAGTTGTTTATTACAGTTAGGCGTGGGGGGACAGTTAAAGAGCAAGAGATGAAACCATGCCGCAACTGGTCAACTTTAATTCCTTTGAGTGCGAAATCATCGTAAAAGCAGTATGTTACTTCTGGTCTCCGAGGAGATGTGTTGACTCCTGAGATCCTGTCGGAATCTTGGTTGGTTACTCGGAGATATTGTCTTGTTCTCTTCTCCATTTACGATTCTGATATTTAAACAGGTTGTTAAACAAAGGTACAAAAATGTGGTCGTTGGGACTTGGGATTTCATATTTAACAGCTGCCTAACTCAGTCAAAGAGTTTTGAATCATCTAAAAAAAAAAAAAAAAAAAATTATAAGTGGCTATTTTTTTACTGTTTATTATTTACTTATTTATTTTTATTATTATTATTATTATTTTTAATTAAATCATTTATATAGTACACGAATCACCCTCATTGCTCGGTGATAAGATACCATGTTCGAAGGTTCTCCGGTACATATTTTTGGGCATATAATGTGTCGCAAATGGTCATGGGTTTACCTTAAGCCGGCAGGCAGCACATCTAAGTGAAAGACTTCCTTTTTTTTATAAGTTTCCACGTGACAAAATCATATTCTCTTATCGGTACTATTGAGTTTTTTTAAAAGATACATTTTTCTAAAATGTTTCGAATTGTGCGTTTTAAAGATTAGAAGTAAAAACAAATAATATGGAATAAAATGAGTTACAATTTAAGACAATTTTGTTGCGAAGTGATCTTTCTTTTCTTTTTTTTTTTAAAGGCAGCATGACATTAAACCCAAACAAACAATTACAAATGAAAGGCATCTCAGGCCCCAAACAAGATGATTAAGGAGGAAGAGACCCGACAAAAAGACCCACAAACGGGCAAGTGATCTTTCTTGTAAAGAATATTGTTTGTATTTGAACCTTTCTTGAAAGAGAAATAATTTGAAGGTCTTAAAACTATGATTAAGTTGTGTTGATTTGCTAAGAAGTTAATCCATTTGCTACAATATGATGCCGCACAGGTTTAGACAAAAAAAAAAGTTAAACATACTTATTAGGTCTCATAATCATTTCTCTCACTAAAATACGACATTTTAAAACATGTTTTGTTACAACTAACAACTATATGATTCTATCATCTTTGTTCAACTATATAGTAAGGGAGGCGGCATTTATTTTATATACAAAGATGCAACAAACACCAAAAACAAGTTCTTTTAAACAAAATGCTTCACGCTTATCCAACTAGAAGATCAATCTTTCAGATTTTGCTTTTTGTTTTACAAAACAGTGAATGTCGCCCTTCAGCAATCACCTCTCCGGTGGCTTTATTCTTCAAAAGAACAAGAGTTCCGTTAAATGCCCCTTTTCCACCTAGAAGCTTTGCACTAATCTCCAATTCATCCTGCCAACAAAAGCATAAACAAACAACCAAATTCAATCCAGTTTTGCATGAATGAGCTGAATCATGTTATCTTATATCTCTAATGGGTCAATCAAGCAAAATACAGATAACGTGAAACTTGTCATATGGGTTGAACAAATCAAAAGGTGTCTGTAGTATGTATTAAACCTCCTAAATCATTTTTATCAAAAGATGGTGTAGAGGTCAACCCAACCCGACCCGCTCTGGCAGCCACTAAAGTTACCGGTATTGACCCAAACCCGTTAGTATACACGCCCAACCAGCCAGTTTTCCACATCTACTCCACACCATCATCATATTGTTTTAACCAGGTCCAAGTGCCAAGGACTTACGCTATAGAAAGTGTCTTTCTGGGTCTTGTTAGTCGCTTATGGATCAGCAAAATGAGTTAATTCGATCTTTAAATGATGAATTTTTAAATAATTTTTTTTATTGAAACAAAGGAAAATGCATGACATGAATTCTTCATTTAGGATGGATGAAAGGAGTAACAGCCGATACAATACCACAAACATAACCAACTTGTTCAAAGGCAGTCCAATTGGAAAACAAAATTTAGCCAATTCAATCCCCAAATTTCCAAAAGAGTCTGTTCTTTGCATTCTATCACTGCAAGAAATTGTAATTTTACTACATACAAGCAGATTTTAGATCAAAACAAATGCCCGCGCTTTATAATTTAATTGTTCATATCCCAGAAGTACCATATTTATAACAATCACAAGGCCTTGTTTTGATGGGTTATTTATAACAATCACAAGGCCGATCTATCATTACTTACAAGCCGGCTGTTTTAAGAAAACAAATGTACGCCTTGTTCGAAAACATTCCTAAACATTTAGCTGAACTTTTTATTACAACCCATTTAACTTTTTCCACTCTTAGCTAGATATTTTGATTTGCTCCATTTTAAATGAAACATAACACAAATCAGCCACTAATGAGTCGACCTCTACTATAAACACTGCAAGACTATCACATCATTTACATCATCAATCATCAGCAACAGCTACATATTTTAAAAAACTATAAAATTCATAAAGAAAACTAAAGGCAACCCAATCATGCAATTCGGTGAGAAATAGATTGATTAACAAAAATGCTAAAGCGAAAATGAACTTACATTAAGTTTTGCAGTGGAAAGATAAGAAATAGACATATCAATAGAAACATTCATTGGAACATCCTTTTCATACACCATCGTAGCACCGATCTCATCTACTAAATTCGCAATTGCACCCACTGCCATATTTCCATTCCTATCCTGATTTGTGAAAAAACGAGAACTAAGGATGGTGTCTGGGATTGTTTGTTAAAATAAACGGAAACATCTATACTGTATAACTTTAACAAAACAACGCAATGCATGAGATAGTGTTTGAATTTACTTATGCTCTAACGAAACCAATAGGCCAATAATAATAACCCTTTTTGAAGTGTTTGGTTCCTTGGACTTATCACTATATTTAAGTTGCTACTGTAAGCTGTTTTGGATGGCTTATTATGCGTGATAAGCTAATAAACCAATCCTAACACAACATAAGTTAATAACTTGTTTATTTTTCTTTTAATAAATAATCATAATGTCGAAATAAATTTTCCTAAACAACCCGTACAACCTGAAAAGGCTAATAAAATCATCATAATGAGACAAGTGATTTACAGTTTATTTCACCATATAAGAAAATGCTTATTGGAAACATTTTTCCACAAAATGTTGGTTTGACGGGAAACCTTCACCCTAGATCCATTTTGGACGTGATCAAATTTGTAACCTGTTTCACAAAGGTCCTACGTTTCACGGCTCCACAAGGATGTTTGCACGATCCCCAAAGTTGCTTATTCAAAACATTTTTCTATCATTTCTTCTTAAAACTAACTAATCAAAAGAGCTTATTTGCGTGTCTTAAACTGCTTATGAGCTATTTGATGGGGTTATGAGCTTATAAAAATTTTAATAAGCTCATAAGCTCATTTTCTTGAGCTTATCTACATAAACTTATGAGCTCTATAAGCTCATAAGCTCACATAGATAAGCTCATAAGCCCAACAAAATGAGCTTATGAGCTTATAAAATTTTCAATAAGCTGATAAGCCCATCAAATAAACTTACAAACAAACACCCCCTAAGCATCCAAAACACTCAGAACTGCACTTAAAAATATATAAAAAGAATATGAAAATGAGTTGGGGGGAGTTGTTATTACAGTAAGTCTAGGTGGAACTGTGAAAGAGCAAGAGACAAAACCGGGTTGGAATCGGTCAACTCGGATGCCTCTAAGTGTAAAGTCTTCATAGAAGCTGTGGAAAGCTTCAGGTGGTTGAGTTGGGATACTGAGTCCGGTGACTCGGTCTGAATCTTGTTGGGTCACTCGGAGATATTCTCTTGTTCTTTTCTCCATTTGGAAGGGATAGATCTTTTTTTTGACTTTATACATTTTCAAAGATTATTTCTTCTTTTACGATTTTTTTTTCTTTTTTTCTTCTCTTTAANCATTTACTCCTCAGATTCAGATTCAGATGTGCGGTTCAGATTCAGATTCAGAGCCTCTTAGAAAACAAACACCACCTAAGTAAAAGTAGGTTGATTGATAATATATTAGAAGTTCCAATATACACAAAAATTGATATCCTTTTATAAGACCGGAAGTAAATTATTAGAACTCCCAAGATGAGTATATAAACGAGCGGGGTAACCCGCGCGTTGCTGCAGGGGTGCTGTGGTACATACTTGATGACAGTAGCATAGGTGAAGATGAATATATGATAAACCTGTACACATTACAACATTCTGCGAAACGATGAATCATGTGTAATAATAATGTAGTGCAAAGAAAAGTACGTATATATTTTCGTTCATATGCTTGTATATCAACAAATAGTACATTTGGTGGTTGAATGTAACTGAATACAAACTAAGAGCAACAGATTCAGACTTCATAACACGTAAATCCAAACAGCAAGTTAATAAAGGATTTTGAGATACACCATGAAGATCAAGATGTTGTGGTTCCACTCTAGTCATATTTCGTATGCATGGTTGTCCATGTGATCAGAACATCGCGAAGTGCCTCCAGCTGAAAGGAGTTTAAAAGGTTAACAGAAACTTTAACAACAAAGAAAAACAAAATTCGGACGTAAGTCAAACACGTTACCTTGGTTTACACTAACACCGGAACCTGCTCCAATATGAAGGACATTTGGTGCACTATTGTTCCCTGGGCTGCCTTTGGCTATACACCTTCACACATTCTGCACACTGGGCTGCACGTGGGCTTGGAAACCCAGTTGACATTGATTTGCAACTTCACTGATAACAGCATCTACTGAAACTGATTAAATCAAAAAGAACTTCTCTTTTGCATTATCTCTATCAGAACCCTTTTAACCCATTCTCGTGCAAATATTGAAAAACCAATAAGCATCAGTCAATTAGCCAAACTGAAAGTGAGACTCAAATTGACAGGGTGTCCAGACGTGATAAATTCTCAATTAGCCAAACTTATTTTGACATTAATTTTCGGTGCAACATTCTCAAGACATTGGTTACTTATCTACATGGCATGTTGTGGCTTATTGCACTAAGATATGATTTCCATTTCAGATCTTACCAAGACTGTACATCTTTTTTCTTTAGGAGTAGAACTTTGTGCGACATAGTTATCAGAGTTGGTGATGTATTCATACGTAGGAGCGAAACATATCTTGCCCTCTTCCCACCCCTTGAAAATGCGACCAGCCTTTTGGTCTATTTTCAACTGTAAATAGTAGTTTTAATTGATTCTTAAATTCAAACTTTCAATCAATAGAATGTAGAACAAATAATTCATTTATAGTTATAAAGTTGTAAGCAAGGTGGATTATTCACCTGGTCTTTCTCTATTTTCACTTGCAGTCCGGAACATCGTTAACAATCTGTGGCCTGGGCGGACCACATTCAAAATTATATAACGATTGCGTTCTTACATCTTGGCTATCCGTAAGGTGGTCTCTCAAATTGCAAGAATACATGCCTAAATTGAATGATTTCCAAAAAACAAAGACAGGCATGGCAAAAAAAAAATTTAATATTAACACGATTCAGTTCGGAGGAAATGTTATTCACCTTGTAGTTCAATGTCTATCAATATCAAATATTCACTTTGTGTAGGATCAGCCATGTTGAATCGATCTTCAACAAACCCGAAACGCCGAAACGCGGAATCAAGAAAGCTTGATATTAGTCGCACAAGATCAAACCAAAGTCGACTGACTTTTAAGAAGAACCCAAAACGAAACCCCACAAAGTATAACCGAATGAATATATTGTATTACCACAAAACCTCAATCGGTACAAGAAAGAATAAGAAGAATGCATGTATTGAGCTCTTCACCCCCCACCTCTATTTATAGAGGTGAGGGGCAATCCTAACCGACCTAGGACTAAGGCTGCAAACCACAACCGACTCAACACATGTAACTTGCCTTGCAAGGCAAGTATTCAAACTTAAAGAAAATAACACTTAGCTACCATCTACTTTATCTAATCGACATATATTAACTAGACTTGTCGCTAACACTAACAATTTCCACCTTAGTGGCAAGACTAGTTAGCCCCGACACCAAGTATCTCCATGCAATACTTGAACTTCGGACCTGGAACCACCTTTGTGAATGCGTCAGCAGCATTATCTTCCGTGCCTATCTTTGCCACTTCAATCTCTCTAGATTCCACGATCTCCCTGATGAAGTGATACCTCACGTTGATATGCTTCGTCCTCTCATGAAACATTGCATTTCTTGAGAGATGAATTGCCCCTTGATTATCACAATTCACAACCACTGACCTTAGGTTTATTCCCAGCTCGATTAGTAGACCTTTAAGCCAAATGCTTTCCTTAACAGCTTCCGTAAGCGCCATATACTCCGCCTCTGTAGTAGATAATGCAACAACATGCTGCAGAGTTGATTTCCAACTCACAACACAGCCATGTACCATAAACACGTACCCGGTTATCGACCTACCCTTGTCAGGGTCTTTAGCATAATCTGCATCCACGAAACCGTCAACATCCACGTGCTTCCCTTGATCTCTACCATATACTAGACCTACATCAGCAGTGCCCTTCAAGTACTTCAAAATCCACTTCACCGACTCCCAGTGATTTTTGCCTGGATTCGCCAAATACCTGCTCACAATGCTAACAGCATATGCAATATCCGGTCTAGTACATACCATCAAGTACATTAAACTACCTACAGCATTCGCATATGGGACCTTACTCATTCTTTCCACATCCCAGTCACTCGACGGACAATCCTTCAAAGATACCTTGAAGTGTGCTCCCAATGGCACATAGACCGACTTGCCATTATCTACTCTGTATTTATTCAGAATTTTCTACACATATCCCGACTGAGACACCTTCAGGGTTCGGCTACCCCTATCCCTGATAATCTCCATACCAAGTATCTTCCTAGCTGGACCCAGTTCCTTCATATCAAACTCTTTTTGCAGTAGTCCCTTGGTATATTCGATTTCAGACTTGCTTTTACAAGCAATCAACATATCATCTACATACAGCAATAGATATATGTACATACCTGGTGCAAACTCCTTGAAGTAAACACAACTATCATAGTTGCTACGGCTAAACCGATTGCTGACCATATACACATCAAACCTTTTGTACCACTGCCTTGGGGACTGCTTAAGACCATAAAGAGATTTCTTCAACAAACATACCTTGTTGTCCGTTCCTTCTTCAAACCCAGGTGGCTGCCTCATGTAAATGGTTTCTTCAAGATTACCATGCAAAAACGCCGTCTTCACATCAAGTTGTTCCAACTCGTAATCTTCACAAGCAGTCAATGAAAGAATCACCCTAATAGATGTATGTCGAACCACGGGTGAAAATACCTCATTGTAGTCAATCCCTGCTCGCTGTGTAAACCCCCGAGCTACCAGCCTTTCTTTGTACCTTGGTTTCTGAACACCTTCAATCCCTTCTTTAATCTTATACAACCACTTGCAGCTTACCAGCTTCTGACCAGGTGGTTGATCAACAACCTCCCAAGTATGATTCTTCTTTAAAGAACTCATCTCTTCCTTCATAGCACGAACCCACTCATCCTTTTTAGATGAATTAATCGCCTTTTGGAATGTGATTGGTTCATATGTATCTTCTTCCTCAGCAATGGCAAATGCATAAGCTGTCATATCATCTTCATCCCTAAACCCAGATGGTCTAGACAATGATACATTACCTTCATCCCTATACCTTGCAGGTATAGTAGTTGTTCTCTTAGCTCTATCACGTACCAGAACATAGTTGTCCAGATTCTGTTGTTGAGGCCTTGCATTTTCTGCATCTTCATCTTGTCCCTCATCTTCATACCCTGGATTTACCCCAGTGTGAGGAGTCACAGTTGGTTCGACCCTACTGCCATGAAGTTCCACCTCAAACTCAACTTCCTTCCCAGAATCTGCAGCACCAGCACCCTTGAGAGTATCCTTATACATAAGGCTCTCATTAAACACCACATCCCTGATTCGTCGGATGTCCTGACCATAATTCCATAGGTGTCTTCTTCTCCAATGCTGTAGATGGAGACCTATTGATTAGATATGCTGCCGTCACCGTTGCTTCTGCCCTGAATAAATCTGGCAAACCAGACTGAATCAGTAAATACCTAACCTTGTTCAAGAGCGTCCTGTTCATTCGTTCAGCTAGACCATTCTGTTGCGGAGTTCCTGCAACTGTCAAATGTCTTGCTATCCCGCTCTCCTTGCACAAGTTGTTGAATTCCTGATTACAAAACTCCAAACCATTATCCGTTCGGAGTTTCTTCAGTTTTCTACCTGTCTGGTTTTCCACCAACTGCTTCCACTCCTTGAACTTGCTGAACGCCTCATTCTTGTGTCTAAGAAAATGAACCCAAACCCTCCTCGAATAATCATCAAAAATCGATAAGAAGTACCGGCAACCACTCATCGATTCCACCCGAGAAGGACCCCAGAGATCCGCATGGACATAGTCCATAACTCCCTCTGTGTGCTGACCTCGACTAAAACTTACCCTAGTCGATTTTCCAAGAACACAATTTTCACAGAATTCGAGCTTTCCTAGACCTTTCATTCCCAGCACCTCTCTTCTTTCCAGTTCATGCAAGCCTACTTCACTTATGTGACCCAGGTGTTTATGCCACACCTGTGCAAGACTCTCATTTCCTTGTATACCGACACTAGCTTCACCAGATTCAGCCCAGCCATCCAAGGAGTACACACAATTTTCCTTCATAGTTCCTGATAAAACCATCAAAGAACCTTTGATCACCTTTACTCTTCCATTCTGCATTTTCACGGTATAGCCCTCTCGATCCAGAGTGCCCAAAGATATCAAGTTTCTCTTTAACTCAGGAATGTAACGCACATTCTCAAGTACAAAACTTGAACCATCCTTCATTTGTACTCTCACCTTCCCTGTCCCCTTGATGGCACATGCTCTATTATCACCGAGCAAAACCGTACCACCATTAAACTCCTTAAAATCAAACAAGAAATCCCTCCTTGGCGTCATGTGATAGGAACCACCAGAGTCCATGATCCACTCTAATAACATCTCCTCACTCACCGCCATCAACAAGTCACCATTGTCATAACCCTCAGAATGCATACCAGAACCCTGTCCCGCATTCTTCTTGACAAAGCCAGTTGATCCTCAGAATAGCATATGTAACACTTTAGTTTATAAGTTCCTTTACCTTTCGACTTTGATCGCGAACTACCACGTCCTTGATTACCCCGATGATCCGACCTCCCCCTTACATATAATCCATCACCATCATCCTTTGCATCTGTCCTCTTCTTCAACTCCCGTGAATTGAGGGTAGACAAGACATCTTCCAAAGTGAGTGACTCTATTCCATAAAGCAATGTCTCCACAAAGTTATCATATGATGGTGGTAATGATGTAAGTAACATGAGTGCCTGATCTTCATCATCAATCTCAACGTCTATGTTCGCCAAGTCACCGATCAACTTATTAAACTCATCTATATGCTCAGATAATTTCTTACCTGAATGCATGTAGAAAGTGAATAGCTTCTTCTTCAAGTACAATTTATTGGCTAAAGACTTTGTCATATACAAAGTTTCCAACTTTAACCAAACCCCCGCAGCAGAATTTTCTTTGTTGACTTCCCTTTACACCTTGTTATCCAAGCATTAGAGTAAGGCACTGTGTGCTTTCTTGTAGACATCCGTCTTTGATTGGGGCTAAAACAGTCAACTAATATTAACCAAGGATTTTGGTCAACAAAAGTCAAACTATCAAAGACACAATGCAAAACCAAGGAGTATAGTTATTCCCGGGTCGTTAAAGTCCCAAGAGATGTGATATTCTGTGTAAAAACGAGTTTAGGATCACAATATGTTGAATAGAAAGAGGGATATATGAACAAAAATCGATCACTTTAAAGAAAGTTAAAATCTGTAAATTACAGCGACTTAAATGCAAATTAAACAAAATAAAAATAGAAAACTAAAATTAAAAATGATGATTAACTAAATTATAACAAAAATAAAAAGTAAATATTAATTATGATTATTAAAACTAAAACAAATTATCTAAAAATGAGAAAATAACTTAGGAAATGAAAATGAAATTCTAAAAATGTAAAATAACTTAGAAAATGATTAAAAACTTAAAAACTTATTTATCTAATTATTTATATAATTATTATTACTTAAAAACTATTTCTAATTACTTAAACAAATTAAATATACAACTAAATAGGAGATTATCCTAAAAAATTGCAAATTCAATTTCTAAAAGTCTATGTTAACTTAAAACAAATTTTAGAAAATTAAAACTATTTCTATAACTATTTAATTATTACTTATTAATTATTAACTATTTATTAATTATTATTAATATAATAAACTAAAAAGAAAATGAGAAAATGTTATGGAAAATAAACTAAAAACTTTAAAAAGTCTAAAAATATGTAAAACTTATTTTAGAACTCAAAATAAATTTATTATGCTAATTATATAATTACTATTAATTAATTACTAATTATTTATTAATTATCTAATTAATTAACTAAAATTCAAAAGCTATTATATGAACAGTTAAAATTGCAAATATAATTTTTAAAGATTCTAATAAACTTATAAAACTTAGAAAAATTATAAAAAATTATCCTAGATAATTATTTAATATAAAAAACTATTTAATATATTTAATTTAACTAAGTCTATTTAACTGTTTTTGATTTTTTTTAAATATTAAATGAACACAGAAAAATCTAAAACTTTTTCTATAATTACTCTAACGTTACAGGAACTTAAGAAAAATATAAAAAAAGTTAGGTTGTTAACAAAAATAAGCAAATGACTTAAGCTAATAAGACCTAATAAGCACTTATCCTATTTTTTTTATTTCTTTTTGTGATTTTCTTTTACAAAACTATTAAACCACTGTAATTATGAAAGTTTAATGAAAACAAAAACTTAAGAACTCAAGAATAAGCTGAAATGAGCTTATGAGCTTTCACAGTGAGCTTTTGGGCTCACAGTGGATGATATAAGCTCAAGTAAGCTTGAAACAAGCTTAATACTGATAACCAAAAGTGAAATAATATGAAAACAAGTGAGATAGACTGAAAATGAGAAAATGGAACAATGGAATTCACTGAGAAGCTTGAAATAAGCTAATAAGCTATTCCACTTAACACTAACAACCAAACACTCCTTGCAGTCAAATGTTGGCTTAATTTAAGCTTATAGAATAAGCTCAAAAAGCCAAAATATGAACTGAAGTAGCAAGTAGGGTTGGTAGGCTTTCCAAAAAGCTAAAATTTACCTTGTGGGGTCCACTGGTTAACTTTTTAAGAGCTTATGAAGTTGGCTTGATTTCACTGAATTGCTCAGTGGTTTGCAAAATGGGACAAGGTTAAAGCTAGTTGCAGCCCTATTAAATAAGCTAGAAATAGGAAAATAAGCACTGAAATAAGAAGTTGTGTTGCTTGGCTTCTCAAAGAACCAAAAATCACAAGCTAAGCTCAAGAAATGAGCTTTTGATGAGCTTGTGAAAATTACCACTTACACTGACTACCTAGTGAAATGGAATGATATTTGCAGACATATTAAGCAAAGATTAAGCACTTAGAATAAGCATATATGGCAAACAAGCACTCAAATCATGTAGTCAGCCACAAGAGATTCACAGAAAACCAAATTGCACAAAGTAACAAGCTCTAATGAAGCTTGTGCAAGCTTATGAAAATGAATACCACAACTGTGCACAGGGCACTTTTTCAGAAAAGTAGTAACAAAAAGCCTTAGAAAAAGCAGTGTAATAAGCAAACTAAAAATTATGAAAAATACTATTAAACAGACAAGCAACAAGACTACAATAACCCAAAAGCTCTTAAACCAAATCTCAAAGTCCAATCCACAGGCTAAATCCAAAGTTTATTCAAAAATAAATTTTGTGAACTTTTTACTTTGTATGAAAACTTAGAAAGTTGACTTATGTGAACTTTGATCTTGATTTAATCACTGAATAAGTTATTTAAGGCTATAATAAGACTAGATTAAGTAATTCTAACAACTTTAACACACATAATCATAGATTAGCAACATGGAAATTCAACACAGATTCACACAAATNAAAAAGAAAAAAGAAAATGGTGTAGTGGGCTAGGGGGTGTTGGGTTATAAATGGGTTTGGGATTTATAAATAAAAGGGTCCGTTTGGTTTGTTAAATTCACAAGGACCAAATTTGTAATTTCTGGATTTTTGAGGGTAGGTTTTGACAACTTTTCAAAGTATTTCCAAGGGCCATTCTTGCCATATGTGAATAGTATAAGGACCATGGTTGCCTTTTTCTCAATTTGAATATCCAGGGACCATTTCTGCCAATTGTGAAACTTCAGGGACCAAACATGTAAATTCTCCCAACTTTTCACCCAAGGACTATTCCTACCAAAGTTCAATAACACAAGGACCATATTTGATAATTTCTAAAGTTTTAACTCCCAGGGATTATTTTTGACATTTTTGCAAAGTTCAGGGACTAGTTTTGTAAACTTTTGAAACTTTTCATCTAAGGACCAATTGTGACAAATTTTGATTTTCTAAGGACTTTGGTAGACTTTTCCTTCAAAATAAATGCTTAGGGACTATTTTTGTAAAACTTAGAAAGTTGAGGGACTAAAACTGCCAATTATGCAAACTTGCATGTTTTTCATCAATTTTTGGTATTTTTGCATCTAAGACATATAAAACACTCTTTTGTAATAATTTTATCATTTTGATGCATTGTTGGGTATTTTTGAATGTTTTTGGCAGTCTAAATAGTACAAAAATTATGAGTTTTTATACACTCATCAATCCCCCACACTAAACTATTGCTAGTCCCTAGCAATAAAAAAAAATTTAATGGATTTTAGAACTCTTTACCAGAAGCCATTACTCCTGGAGTAGCCAAGTGTTTTGGTTCAAGTAAGAACTTTGGTACACCGATAACCAAATGATTTTGAGCAAATCATCAGCTGTAAACGGATTTGATAAGTCTTTACCAGAAGCCGTTTGCTTCTGGACTAGCCAACTCTTAACTTTTTAGTATATGGTGAGCTAAATTACCATACAATTTTGGGCAAATTGTAAGCCATCAACGGATTTGAGATATCTTTACCAAGAGCCGTTTGCTCCTGGATTAGCCAATCCTTATGTGGATTAGACATGGTGGACTGATAACCATTTATTGCATTTCTAAGTGTGAAAAAACTTTAAATTTTGATCAAATGGGGGTGCTTGATGGAACATGTGTTTGAATTCGTGAGAACTCCCCCCCACACTTAGAAATGAATATTACCGTTAATATTTAAAGCACCGGGTATTAAACCAATACTTAGAACGTAAGAAGGTAATATTATCAATCTTTATTTCAAGGTATATTTACAAACATATTTTTCATAAAACTTCTTAAATAGAAGCTATCACTATTTTTAAAAAGTGATGATGATGATATATATATATATATATTTTTTAAGGATATATACATATTTACATATGTACAACATAGGTGAAAACCTATGTTTATGCTATTGTTTTTGATTACCGAGTCGCTAGCTTGACTCGACCCCGAATTGATTTGTCCTTGGGGAAATTAGAACAAAATGTGGGGCATCTCCCCCACACTAAGGTGTTACACACGGGTGAAAACCCATGTTAATGCTAACATTTTTGTTTCTCGAGTCATTAGCTTGACTCGATCCCCGCATTCATTGGTTCCTGGGGAATGTTTGAATGTCCGGGACAACCACTAGGGGTATGTCCTCTCCAAAATAGTGTTTTAACCTATGTCCATTTACTTTGAAATTTGGTCCGTCTGGTTGTTCTAATTCGACGGTACCATAAGGATAAACCTTAGCGATGGTAAATGGACCAGACCAACGGGATTTGAGCTTTCCCGAGAATATCTTTAGTCTAGAATTGAAAAGAAGGACTTTGTCACCGATGTTGAAAACACGGTTCTTGATTTTCATGTCATGAATCCTTTTGGTCTTTTCTTTATAAATTAAAGAATTCTCGTACGCTTGATCACGAAGTTCGTTAAGTTCATTCATTTGAACTTTCCTGTGATCACCCGCCGTTTTCAGGTCAAAGTTTGCATGTTTTAAGGCCCAGTAGGCTCGGTGCTCTAGCTCGATGGGTAGATGACATGCCTTTCCGTATACTAACTTGTATGGAGTACACCCGATGGGTGTTTTATATGCAGTACGGAAGGCCCAGAGTGCATCATCCAATTTATCCGACCAGGATGCACGATTTTCTCCTACGGTCCTTTCTAGTATCCTTTTGATACCCCGATTTGTTACCTCAACTTGTCCACTAGTTTGTGGATGGTACGCAGTGGAAAGTCGGTGAGTTACACCATACTTTTGCATGACTTTGTCGAATTTGTCATTGCAGAAGTGCGTACCACGATCACTGATTATAGCTCGTGGAGTTCCAAATCGGGCGAATAAAGCTTTGAGGAATTTTACTACAACTCGGGCATCATTAGTGTGGAAGGCTTTCGCCTCAACCCACTTTGATAGATAATCTACCGCCACAAGAATGTATTTGTTCCCTCGAGATGATGGAAATGGCCCCATAAAATCTATGCCCCATACGTCAAATATTTCACAAACTTGAATTGCGTTTTGTGGCATTTCATTTCGTTGTGAAATATTTCCATTTCGTTGACATGAATCACATGTCTTGACGAGTTCGTGGGCATCCTTATAAATGGTGGGCCAATAAAAGCCTGAATCAAAAACCTTCTTGGCAGTGTAATTGGGGTTGTGATGTCCCCCGGTAGGTCCTTCATGGCAAGCCTTGAGAATGTCACTGGCTTCCTGACCATACACGCACCGCCTGATTACTTGATCAGCACAAATCTTGAAAAGATAGGGATCGTCCCAGAAATAATGATTAACGTCTTTGAAAAATTTGTTTTTCTGCTGGGTCGTCATCCCTTTTAAGATGAAATTACCCGCATGGTAATTTGCGAAATCTGCAAACCATGGGGTGGATGAATCTCCTCGAAAAGTCACCGCATTCAGAGTTTCGAGAGGAAATGTTTCATTGATTTCCTTTTTCTCGTTAACATCTTGATGTGGGTTTTCTAGACGGGAGAGGTGATCAGCTGCTAGGTTCTCGGCTCCTTTTTTATCTCGAATGATTATATCAAACTCTTGTAGGAGGAGAACCCATCGGAGTAACCTCGGCTTTGCATCTTGTTTAGCAAAGAGGTATTTTAAAGCTGAGTGATCCGTATACACTACGCATTTGGTCAATATGAGATAAGGTCTAAACTTTTCAAATGCGTACACCACTGCAAGTAATTCTTTTTCAGTCGTGGTGTAACGAGTCTGAGCCTCTGTCATAGTTTTGCTAGCGTAGTGTATTGGCTGAAAATGTCTTAACCTACGCTGCCCTAAGACTGCACCTATTGCGAAATCACTAGCATCGCACATAAGTTCAAATGGTAAGTTCCAGTCTGGGGCAACTAAAATGGGTGCTTCCGTAAGCTTTTGTTTTAGTGTTTCAAAAGCCTCGATGCACTCAGGGGAAAAGATAAATGGAGCATCTTTTTCGAGGAGATGGGTCATTGGCCGGGCGATTTTGGAGAAATCTTGTATAAACCGGCGATAGAATCCAGCATGACCTAAAAAGCTCCTAATACCCTTAACAGTAGTAGGATGAGGTAGCTTGGCGATTACATTCACTTTTGCTTTATCTACCTCAATTCCATTCTTTGATATCTTATGGCCAAGGACGATTCCTTCTTTAACCATAAAATGACTTTTCTCCCAATTCAAACACAGATTGGTGTCTTTACACCGCTTAAGCATGTTCTCTAAATTGGCGAGACAAGATTGAAATGAATCCCCGATGACTGAAAAGTCATCCATGAAAACTTCCATGGTTTTACCGATCATATCGGTAAATATGGCCATCATACATCGTTGAAATGTACCCGGAGCATTACATAAGCCGAATGGCATACGTTTGTAAGCAAATGTTCCGTACGGGCATGTGAAGGTAGTTTTCTCTTGATCCTTAGGATCAATGGGGATTTGGAAGTATCCTGAGAAACCGTCAAGGAAACAATAGTACTCATTTCCGGCGAGTCTCTCGAGCATTTGATCCATAAAGGGCAGAGGGAAGTGGTCCTTTCTGGTGGCGTCATTCAATTTTCTATAATCAATACAAACACGCCACCCCGTCACTAACCGAGTTGGAATTAACTCGTTATCCTCGTTAGTGACCACTGTAATGCCACCCTTTTTAGGAACACAATGTATTGGGCTTACCCAGGGACTATCAGATATCGGGTAGATCAATCCAGCGTCAAGAAGTTTTAAGACCTCTTGTTTAATGACGTCATGGATTTTTGGATTAACCCTTCTTTGGTGTTGGACCGCGGGTTTGAAGTCATCCTCCATCAAGATTTTATGAGTACAAAACTCGGGGTTAATACCCTTAATATCTGAGAGTTTCCAAGCAATTGCTTGTTTATGTGACTTCAAGACCTTTATTAGCGCGGTCTTTTGATCTTTGCTCAAATCTCGAGCTATAATGACGGGTAATTTGTCATCACCCTCAAGGAATGCATACTCGAGATGAGGTGGTAAGTCCTTTAATTCCACCTCAGGAAATTCCTCAGTTTTCTCAACTGACTTGATTTCCTGTTTATGAAGCTTAACGGGAGGGAGTGGAGGAGAAGTGTCCTGATTTAACAACTTCTCAAGAAGAAGAATATCTCCCTCCAGATCAATCTCACTACAATCAATTCCCTCTGGAACTGATTCACTCTTGAGATACGCCTCGACCTCTTCCAGAAGAAAATCACTTCCCTCAAACGGAGTGAGAGAAGGGGAAGAGTCGGTAACTATAGGCTGAGAAGATGTGGAATCTCTGTCCACAGAATTATCGACATAACCAAGAAACTCTTGAGTGTACTCCTCCATTGCAAGATCAATAACATCGATTCGATTTACCGATTCGGCATCATAATTTGAGGAGTACCTTGAAGTTTGATCGAGGTTAAATGTAACAGCTTCATTACCTACACGCAGTGTGATTTCATGCTCAAATACATCTATAAGAGCATGGCCCGTCCTTAGGAATCCTCGACCAACAATAAGAGGAACCCGTGGATCAGCATCAAAATCAACTACAACAAAGTCAGCTGGAAATTGGAATTTCCCTACTTTTACAAACACGTCTTCGGCAATGCCTAGTGGACGGGAAATGGAACGATCTGCAAGCTCGAGTGTCATGCAAGTAGGGGTAAGATCCGGAAGAGAAAGTTTCTTCCATACTGAGTGAGGCATAAGGTTAATGCTTGCACCGAGATCGGCTAAGGCAAAGCATTCAACCATTCCTGGAAATACACAAGGTAGGAGAAATTTTCCAGGATCTCCAAGCTTAACGGGAAGCTTTTTCAAGATAACTGCAGAGCAGTTCTCATTAAGTGGAGTTCTTGCCATCTCAAACAGCTTTTCCTTGTTGCTTAACAAGTGTTTGATCGTTGATGCAAACTTGGGCATCAGAATGATAGCATCCGCAAAGCTAATATCAAAGTGAAGTTCTTGGAATATTTGAAAGAACTTTTCCATTTGTTGACTCGCTTTCTCGCGGAGCTTTTGTTCATTTAAGCGTGATGGATAAGGAATAGAAGATTTGGATTTTTGGTTATCAACCGGGATGTCATGTGAATCAAAAACAACTCCAGGCTTAGACTTGGGTTTCGGGACCACTTGAGGTTGGACGTCATCGGTACCTCCGTTATCAGTAGGAAGTACCTTGTCCTTTGTCGCCTCATGTTCACGTTCCACTACCTTAGGAGAAGAAGAGGTAGGTGGAACAATTGGTCCTTCGTAGGAAACACCGCTTCTAGTAGTGATCGCTTTAGCATCGCCCCTCGGGTTAGCGATCGTGTTGCTCGGAAGTTTTCCTGAGCCCGAGGGTTGATCATTTAAAGACTTCTTTAATTCAGCGATCTGATTGATCAACACTCTGTTTGTCTCTTCTTGAGACTTCATGAATTGCTTTAGAAGCTCATCAGATGTTGATACTGGAGGAAGTAGAGGAAAATTTTGAGGCCGGATATTTTGATTATAACCTTGATGTTGGAAATTTCCCTGATTAGGATTCACATTTCCTTGAAATTGATTCCCTCGATTGAAATTGTTAAAGTTTCCTTGAGGTTGGAAACCATGATTTGGTCCAGGAAAGTAATTACCTTGGTTTTGATAACCTTGGTTTACTCTTGGTTGGTTTACATTCCGATTCTGCATGTTAGAATTCTGGTGAAAACCTGGTGGTGGGGGTTGATAGATGTTAGCTCGGTAGTTTGGTTCATTTTGAGGACGATATTGATTACCTCCTTGTTGTGAACTACCGGCTATAGCATTAGCCTCGAAATGAGTACCATCGGTGGCTGTACAGTTAAAGTATGGATGTGGACCACCACAAGTGATACAGACGTCGACTCTCTTTGTTTCAGCACGCACAGGTGTTTCTGTGAAAGTCACTTTCCGTGCACCGGAAGCAATCAAGGTCTGAATAGCATCCGTAAGTTTATCAATATTAGCATCGGTGCTAGATTGACTTGCGAAAGAAGGTTTCGCACTAGCTTGAGTCTGATTAGTTTTGTTTCTCGAAGTGCGGACCTGAGACTTGTTTTCAATGATTTGTAAGGCTTCCTTGGTTGTTTTGCTTAGAAAATTACCTCCCGCGGAGGCATTTAGAGAGTCTTGATTCGAA
>LBNU01035188.1:63139-87169 GCA_014162995.1 Artemisia annua
TTGACTGTTTTTCATCAGTTTTCAATCCTTTTGTATCTGAAACACATAAAAACATGTTTTTGTGATATTTTATATATTTTAGGGCATTTCTGTGTGTTTTCAGATGTTTTGGCAGTCTAAATGTGATAAAAATGATGAGTATTTGCACACTCATCAATAGGATGCTTAGAATCTTAGATGCTTCACTTACTTACATCTGTAAGCAATAAAAAACGAAACAACTTATATTTGGAGCCTAAAATATGAATATGTCATAAGGTACTTATGTTTGTTATACCATATTAATATTTGGTGTTTGGTTTCCAAAATGATTATGATCATTTACAGGGTGTTTGACTTGCTTATTGAAATTGGTTATTCATTTAAAAAACTTAGAAACTACTTATTCAAAATTAGTAAGGTAGCTAAACACAATAGCCTAATAAACAGTTTTCTTCGGCAATCCCAAACTTAAATCATCGTAGTTTTGAATTTACGGCAAATCCGAAACTCAAATCAACAAAAAACCCCAAACTCAAATCAACAAAAAACCCCAATTAACCAAACCCTAATTTTAAAAATAAACAAATAAATAAAAGAAAGACATCAAATAAATGATGAATTAAGCAAAAGTGAACCATAAATAGAGTATAAAGATAAAAAAAAACCGTACATATGGGCAGATCCAAACCGATGAACGTGAAGATGGCATAAATTTTTTTTCTTTGTTGGATCTGGGTTTGTGATATTTGTTCGGTTAAAAGTTAATGTGTGTTATGGAAATTTCTATAGAGAAAGAGAGCGACAAAGATAGAGAGGTGTGTGTGTGTTTTGGGAGGATGAAGAGTCTAGAATTGGGGAGGGGAAATATCTTCTGCGGATCTTACAGCTAAATTACGGGTGCAAACAGTACGTAAAAGGAGGATTTGCACGAATGAATAGTTCTATTTTTGTACATCATCCAATACCCTTATGAAACGTATGTACTATACAATGACACATTTTGTACTGCTGCAATATGGGCCACTCATTGGAAAGTTAATTACACTGTAATAACACTTGTAATTACCTTCTGGAACAGTAGCAAATTTTGGGTTTTAGAATAGTTATATAATATTTTGTGTTTAAAAGCTTTCAAAATAACAAATGTTAAATTGCTTATATCCTTATATAAGACATTAAAATCTATTGTAATTTTAAATAGTTACTTATAATTTGACCCATAAAATTTCCACATGCACTCTCATTTACATCATTAATTTCCCCTTTCTTTTGCTCTACCATTAATGAAATATCGTCGTACGACCAAGACCATACACACAAAGTAACGCAGTAAGATTTCGTAAAAAAATCTATAGAGTAACACTATGTGCTAATAATCGTCTAGCATATATAATAAAAATGTTTAGGATTAGAATATAATACCATTATTATTATTATTATTATTATTATTATTATTATTATTATTATTATTATTATTATTATTATTATTATTATTATTATTATTATTTTGATGCAAAATGTGAATTATATTAATAACCAAACATTTGTACAACACAAGAATAACAATAACACCGATTTGGATATCTCCCAATCATATACAAAAGCAAAGCTCATTCATCCGATATTTGATATCATTACAGACTTATCTGACAATACTAATCTTTGACAAAACACAATAGAGTAGATTCTTCACAACTTTTCATCCAAACATCGGCTTTTTAAGCACCAATACCATATAACTACATTTCTATAACACCTTCCCACCAAGATCATTCAACCATATCTAAAATGATCAAGGTATGATAGGTGAATGGCATCGTTATGAACCCATACCCCTCCAAATCAAGGGCTATGGCAGATGTGCTACATTTCCATCTCTAAAAAATGGCTTCACACATCTGGGAACACACTCCTTGAGGGAGGACTAACCATTTCTCCTGTGGGAATGTAATGAATGAACCATGAAGTTTCATCTTTAACAACTCTCAATTCCATCCAACTTACATTCCCCTCCTAGATCAGCTACCCTCCATAATAGGGAACCTACTTTATGAATGCTTAAACTGTCAAAAAAAACAAGTGGTATTCAACTACAAGCATCAATTCTACTCCAGACCAATTAATGTTATATTGAATCACCACTGTTTGGGACAGAAAACATTTAAGATACAAAGCCATCTATTATGTTGATCTGATATATTCTCAGTCTTTGTTAGATAGTAAATGATGAGAAATTTGGTTAACAAACCATTTATAGTTGCAGGTATCATGAAAATCACCCCTGCTATATATCCATCTGCTTGAAAAACATTTGTGCTACCCAAATTGCCCATTCTCAACAAATTTTTGTAGCTCTCACTCCATCAGTTGTGAGATCACAACATTTTCATCTCAATATCCCATTTCTTATAAGTTTGAACCACAACCTTTATTTGCTTCACATTCAAACTAATAAGCTTCCATTTAATCTCCTCTTTAACAATTTTAATGAGGGTGTCTTCATATCTTTTCTCATCTTGAAGAGTCTTAAATTCCTTTCATACCACACATTATAAACACAGGTAGCACTTCATATCTTGCTCATTACACTTTTGATGTTTTTCTTGCAATTCATTGCTAAAATAACATCAATAATGCCATCCCAATCCTCCTTTGCTTGATCCATGTAAAACAGCTCTTTCAAATTAAGCCAAATCTTTTTTGAATAAGGACATTAGAAGAATAGATGCTGAACATAATCAGTACATTATTATCAAGTTTGTCAAAATCGAGATCTAATATACGATTGTTTTCACCCTTACAAGATCGAAATCGTAAAATAGAATCAACATCTTAAAATCCTATTCTAATGTTATTTTTAGTAGACGTTGCAATATTATACAAATAATTAAATTTCAAACACAAAGTTATATAAAAATGTTGGGCTATATACAAGGATGAGTAAAAATAGTTGTGATCGATAAATAAATAAAAATATCATTAAAGTCGTTCATGATTTAGGATTTTATAATGTTTTTTTTACAATATTGAACATTGGGTCGTTGATAATATGCGTGTGTATCAAATTTAGGACTTCATTTACTTAAAAGTTGAAGATAAGTTAACTAAATAACCAGATAGAGACTTTGTAGTAAGTTCTTATAGCATCTTAAATGGGGTTTGTACTTTATAGAGAAGGTTTATAGTGACATGAAGGTAATTATAGAGAAGGTTTATATTGACATGAAGTTGATGTGTTACCAAATATATAAACTTCCCAATTGCATAAACTATTTTATAGAAGTTTATAAAGGAAGTATAAAGTTGGTTCATTGGTATAAACTTGTATAAACTTAAGAGCGAGATTATAAGTGGGTCTTTTTGCATGGTTTATGTGACCTTATTATAAACTTGGTTAAGTTTATAGGAGTAAATGTGTAATCTTATATGAGTTAGTGGTTTATAAAATCAAATGTGGCACAACTATAACTTTGTGAAAGTTTATAGCATTGAGAATGTTTTTCGGATAGTAAAATTGCTTAATCCGGTCATATGTTATTTAAGATCTTAGCCTGCACATTTTTAAAATGTGGGATTGTAGAATCGTATGATCCTACTATGTGTTCATGATCGTGATTTTGATAACCAAATTTGTTATAGCTAAACATATTTGTAATTCTTTCTAATTAAGGGGAAAAAATATCACGCTTTACGCTATGTACTTGACTTAATGTTGTTTATGGTCATGATTTTAACCTACAATCATTTAACCTAGCCAGTAGCATCCTTATAAAGTTATTATGCCAGATATGTGTTAGTTGTATCCTTATAAAGTTATTATGCCAGATATGTGTTAGTTGTATGGTTAGCTAGAAAATAAAAATGAAAAAGTTCTGCAAAATGAATTTTAATGATTTTGTATATCTTTAATTTCTTTTATGATATGATGAATTATTGTTTTTGAAGAGAAAAGCTTGTGTCGAAGGCGAGTAGGTAAAAAGGTGCAACAACTAGCTTTCATATGATGTTTTTGCAATAACTTAATTTTTAGAAAATGATGTTCATTTGTGGTTCTCATCTTTAATTTATAGTGATTATTTCATTGTAAGCTTAGTTATAAGGGTTATTTTTTTTATTTTTTATTTTTTATTTTTTCTCCGACCTCGACCTCTTGTTGGATCAGTTGTATATATAGCTTCAGTCAACTTTTAGGTTTTGGTGTTGTACGTAGTTTATGATTGAAATTTAGATCTTTATAGAAAAATTGGGAAAATGAAAATATAGTAAATAATAAATATATTTGGTGATGACGTATGGTATGGATTCGGGTCACGGACCCATCCAATACGCAAGCCCACTACAAGTGGGCCGTTATAATAACATTCGTAGCCCATGCGGCCCACGAATGCTAAGCTTTACTAAAACCCACAACAAGTGGACGGCTCAGGCCCACAAAGGCTCGAGCCCAATACGTATTTATGGAACTGATTGATGATATCTTCTAAACTAGGAGGATATTTACCAAATATCCGATATAGGCGGACACGCCTTGGAGTAAGGAACAAGTAACCCTTATCGGTTACACGCCTATAAATAGAGGGGACTCTAACCCTCGCAGAGGTACGATTGAATACGCCATTCCAACTCTTAAACCCTAAAACTACGATTACTTACTCTCACGCCGGAGGATAATCGGGGGAAACAATCCCTCGATAAGCCTAACGGTGTTTCTTGTTTCTCTTAGTGCGCAGGTTCCAAAGCATTAAACATCCGAATTGGTACTCAAGCCAAGTCTTGCCAACTTTTGTATCAACATTTGGTTTGTGTAATAATCCTTTTTNTTTGTATCAACATCCATCTCCAGCACCATCTCCAGTTCCAGCAACAGTTACTTTGCCAAACATTCATGTATCTTATAAAAATAATCACTTGTTGGATTAAAGGTTGACCACACCTTTCCAAGCTAAGTGATTGCGCAAGCTGCTTGGTTGTGATTATGAGAATACTTACAAGATTTGTTGTAAAAATCGGTCCAGGAGGCCGATTAATCCCCGCATAATCGCTGGTCGCTCACTAAGCGCCTTGATTTATCATAATCGGCCTATTTAATCGTTTTGGTCAAAGATCGCTTAAAAATCAGTCAACAAACCGATTAATCGGACAAAATCGGTCTAATCGGACAAAATCGTTTAAAATTCGGTCAACAAAATCGCTTAAAAGTAGGACAAAATCGCTTAAAAATTGGTCAACAAACCGATTAATCGGACAAAATCAGTCAAAGATCGCTTAAAAATGGTCAACAAACCGAGTAATATCTATGTTTGACTTTGAAATTTAAAGAATTATGTATTATATTTATATTTGAACACTTGATATATTTGAACTTTGATGCATTATGCTTATCTTATACATATAATATAATATAATATCTAAAATTACATTTTTGTGCATAAAAATTTTAATCCGATTAATCCCCGCTTAATCGCTAGGCCTTACCCGACCGCCTCACTAGCACCTAGCGATTTTTACAACCTTAAGTGAAAATGTAGTGGCATATGCACTTTCTAGAGTTTCTAGTGGTAATAAACTGAATGCATTGGTGCGTACTTCTATTATTAATGATATACAATAAGTTAAGGCTAGTTATACTAATGATTATGCTCTGCAAGTGGTTGGCAATGATTTGCAGCTGAGAAATGACATTGTCCAACACTATCATGCTGATGCTACAAGTTGACACTCTGGTACCACAGAATTGTCCACATACTTAAGAACCCGCTTAATTGGAAAGGTATTAATGAAATGGTCAAGCAATTCCAGAGAGAGTGTGATACTTGTCAAAGACAAAATCCTAATTTGTCTGCATACCCTGGTATTTTGCAACCTCTACCAATTCCTATTAAAAGATTTAGAGCTCTATTTATGTGGATTTCATTGAGGGGTTACCTTCTACACAACGAAAGACATTAATAATGGAAATGTAGCTTAGGTGTTTTGGTATGTGTTAATTCACATACCTTTTCAATGGCCAAAAACCGACCCAAATAGACTAAATACGCTAACAAATGCCAAGGAATGTGTGTTTTTATGTTTTTGATCATGCAGGGTCGGATATTTCACAAAAGGACAAAAATCAGACGAAAACCGGCAAAAACGAGCACGAGAGTGGAACGAGTCAGAAAGTCAAAACTGGTGAATCCAAAAGTCAAATCCGAGTCCAAAATTCCAAAGGAAGACCTTAGAGTTTCAAGAATTACAAGATTGACCCGTGAAGTTGAAGTTTGTAAGAAGTGCAAGAATGGCCCTTATAGTTCCAAAGTTGGCAAGAATGATCCCTCAAGAATAAATTTTGAAGAAAATCAACAAAATCCCTTCATCTATTCAAGATTGGCAAGAAAGACCCTTGATGTCCTTTTTGAAGATTGGTGAATTTAGCCCTTGCATTTTCAGCAAACTACAATTTTGGTCCTTGTGAAATTCTTAAATCTAAATTCCTAATCCTAAATAAACAAACCTGGTCCAAAGGTATAACAAATCATAAACCCAAAATCCTCATAACCCATTACCCTTTTAATAAAACGACAAGCCCAACCAAGCCCATTATCCCTTAAAAATTTACCCGAGCCCACTCCTACACCTCTCGGTCAAATACCCTCACCCACAAGTCAAACCCATTAAAATATTATTACCTTTACCCGCCCCCAATTCACCCTCCTTACCCAGTGTCACTATTCACCGACGAACCTGTTGACATAAATAATGCGTAAAAACGTTATTTATATTTTTCGATATCTCTACGTTTTGATGATCACAAAATGGAAAATCATTAAACGTAAGATTACTACGTAAACAAGTATTAAGCTAGTTTATATCATTATATCCAACTTAATCACTTAAGGTATGAACAAACAAGTGCTTAATACATCTCATGATCAAAGGGGTATTTAATTAATTACTACAAAGTTTATTTAATTATATAGACATATTATATATTTTTGAAAAACAATTTTGGTAATAAAGAAAATTGTTTTAATCATACTAAATATATGAATTCAAATTTGTAACCAAAAGCAGTTAGTTTTTCACCAAATAAACTTTCCCCGCTAAGACAAAAAAATCTGGCCGTTACAGCTGGGCGGCCCCCTTAATTATAAGGGGCGGCCCCCTTAATTTTAAGGGGTCTGGCCACAATTAAGGGGACCGGCCACGCTCCTGTGTCAGATTTTGTCAGAATTTTTCCCTATAAATACCACCTTAAATCTGGTATTTTTTCTCACCTCTTGCACGAAAATTTTCAGATCTAAATCTCTTTAAACATCTTCCAAAACCGTTTGATCATTAGATTACTAATCCTTGTTTCAAGTGATTCAATCCCTCATCATCCACCATCATCCAAAGTGCAAGATAAGTATACTCCTTCAACCTCAAGTTCAAGAAGTATTGTAGTGTAGTTGTGTATATTGTGTACATTACTTGTATAGTTGTGTTGTGCTTGTAATAAGTAGTGTAGGAAGAAGTAGTTGTGTTGTGAAGAGAAGGTGTGTTGTGAAGAAGAAGTTGTGTTGTGAAGAAGAAGAAGTTGTGTTGTGTTGTGAAGAAGAAGAAGTTGTGTTGTGTTGTGAAGAAGAAGAGAAGTCGTGTTGTGTTGTGAGATTGGTTCTAGCTACCATTAGGACCCGACATTTAGCTTTGTGTCGTTAAGCCGGTGTAAGCGACGTTGTGTAAGGTTTTCTCCGCCATAAGGGAGTTTGTTGACATAGTGAAGAAAACTCTCGAGTAGGTGACTCGGGGAGTGGAGTAGGAACAAGGAAGGTGTCCTTGTAGCCGAACCACTATAAATCCTTGTGTTGTGGTTTGATCTTTCTAACTCTTCTCATTCATTACTTATTTACTTACATTATATTAGCTTAGTTAGTTAGCAATATATAGTTGTTCATATAGTGCAAGTCTTGAATTCACATAAACTAGAATCGAAGTTTTTAAAACAAACTTGTTTTTCATAAATTTTAAAACGGACGTAAAACTATTCAACCCCCCCTTCTAGTTTTCCACAGAACCCTAAAAATAACCCGACCAAATTACAGCAATTAAGGGCTTAATAGTCAAATCAAAAGGGTTTCTAGAAGGTCAGGACATGTCAGAAGGTGCCAGACTCAAACAAACACACGAGTGGCTTAGGTGGCAGGCTCCTATTGGTCCAAACACGTCATTGATCAATAATCCAAGGGCTCAGATGATTTGGGAAAGATTGAAGGGCTTGGATGAGCTTCAAAGAAGCACAGAGCACACGGATTGCCAGCTTGGCAATCGTGACCCCTACCTCTCACCTCAGCTATATATAGTGGTCTATTTTTACTCATTTCAGTGTAATTTTCTAGTGTAGCGAAGCTCTGGTAGATTTAATTCTCAAATTTTAGTTGTAATCCAGTGTGTAAACTCAGTGTAATTTCAGTTTTATTTTACTTAATAAAATCTAATTCTCCTTTTCCATTTACTTAGTTGATTTTAGTTTCATTTACAAACTTTCTGTAACATTGAAGCTTTGCAGAAGTTTCGATAAGCTTTGAAACATTTAGATTCACTTGTATCTTACTCTTTTATAAAAAAATATATAAAAATAAAAAATAAAAATAAAAAATATGTTTTAAATCTGTAAATCCAGCTTGTAATCAAGTTTTTTCAGTAGGTTATAAGCTCATTTTAGCTTAATAGTTTTAGTGAGCTTATTAGATAGTAAAATCTGATCAAACTCATATTCAGTCAATGAAAGTCAACTGTCTCATGTTCAATGGTGATTGCTGTTTGGAGTGATGGTCTAGAAGGGGAAATGGATGTCTCTAGCCTGTCTAAAGACAGGCAAGCTCAGTGAACTCCCTCAATTTGTGCTGAGGGAGAAGCACTTTGTAAGTCTTTGCTCCTTTTTTTTTCCACTCAACATTTATAGTGTAGATCTGCTATTATTAGTTAGTTTCTGTTTAATTGTTAGTTGATTGATGTTTATCTGCTAGATTTAGTGATAATATAGCTTGTTTAATCATTAGTGTTAAATTTAGTTTGCATCTGTCTCTTAAATTGCATCTGTTAGAATATGATATATGTGATCTGAGTGTTTGAATGTTTTTGTTGATGATTGATGTTAATCTGTGCTTCTTAATGGATTTGTGATATAGAGTGATCACTGGATTATAAGTTTGTGGTTTGAATCTATGTATAATAGTATTAACTGTGTTTAAGAGAGTGTTTGGGATAAGGATCATTTGCTGAGTTGCAGTAGTTTCTGTTTAATAAAACGAGTTTAGGTAATCTACTTTAGGTATAATTAGGCTAGCTTACTCATAAAATCAGTAGGTTATAGTAATAAAAGTCAAACTTGAGAATATATAGAAGTTAACTGTTGGTCTTAATTGGATCAGTTGGCATTGTTTTAATAATAGTTACAAATTAGTATTAGATATCTTAATTTAGTGTAAACTTAGCTTATTACAGCATAATTGATAGGATTGGATAGTTTGAATTTGGATTTGGTCAAATAGCTTATGCAACAATTAAGTCAACTGTATCAGCTTTTGTTCATCACCAGGGTACTGAACTAGGACTCAATTAGGTTAGCAATTGAACTATTGTGATAGGGATTTTTATGTTTTTGTATTCTCAGTTTGGTGAACTCACTTTTGCCCCCATTAGTTTTCATTTTCCAGCTTATTTGTTCTGCTTATTTGATCTGCAATTTAGGTGTATAGGTCATTGTTACTGAAATTTACATAAGATTGAATTGGTGCATTTTAGCTTGTAATCTGAGTTAAGTAGTGCAATCTGAGTTTAGTTGAGATTCTTGTAGTGTAATTCATTATTTCTGATCATCTAGCTTATTCTGTTTAAGTGTTGCTTACTCATTTAGCTTATTGAGACTGTTTTTCATTCTTTAGCTGTGATTCTGTGTTTCTCCTGTTCTTTTGATTGTTTTGAGTTTATTTGAGTATGTTTATGCTTGTTACTCAGTACTGTGCTTTCTGGATATCATTTGTGCTTATTACATGCTTATTAGAGCTTATTTTGCCATCTTTTAACTGCTTTTGCTTGATTCTGAGTGAGATATGATCTGATTTGCATGTTTATGAGTTTGTTGTAGTATTTTAAGCCCAAAAAGCACTTTTCTGCTTATTTTTCCATTTTTCTTATTTTTCATAGATTTCAAATATTGTTTTAGAATTCTCATAAAAATTTTAGAATTTTTCTCATTCATTTACTATTTCTTTTCATTTTTAAATAGATTTTAGAATATTAAATCATTTTTAATTTCAAATTAAATCACAAAAAGACAAAAATATTTTCTGATTTTATTTTTAAATTTCATTTTCAGTTTAATAAGAGTTTTAGAAAATAAATTGGTAGAATTAATTTTTCATTTTAAAATTAGTTTGATTTTCTTTTATAAAATAAAAATACAAAAATAGTTTTTAATTCATATTAAATAAATAAAAAGTCAAAATAATATTTTTCTTTTTCCTAATTTTTTTTTATCATTTTAAAGTTTAAAAAATTTCATTTGAGCCCGTAGGTTTAGTTTAGCTTAAAATTTACGTTTTAATTTGTAACATAGACGTTATTTTTAGTTTTCGCTTACGTTTTTGACGTTTATGCTTACGTACTTGTACTTTGTGCATGATTAGTTGTTTTTGATTGCATTTTCATATCATTAGTTATAAAACTCAAAAACTTTCACTTTTCATTTTTTCACAAGCACGATTTCACGAATCGATTATCACGATTCCATTCACCTTCACACGGACACGACCCGGGTTTTGCTTATTCGTTGAGTGATTCCTTGGACTTATAAATATATAACTGATATACACACATCAACTTTTCAGACAATGTGTATAAGCTACATGGATTGCCTGATTCTATAATAAGTGTGGGGACAATGTATTTCTAAGTCACTTTTGGCAGTCTTTGTTTAAGGTGCTCAAAGTACAATTGAAGTTGTCAACTGCTTACCATCCTCAAACAGAGGTGGTAAATAGGTGTTTTGAGTGATTTTAAAGATTTATGATTGGGGAAATACAAAAAGCATGGGCAATGTGGTTACCTTTGGTAGAATTTTGGTATAATACTAATTTGCACTCTACGATTCAAACTACATCCTTTGAAGCAATTTGTGGCCAAACACCCCTTGTGCATGTTTCATATGTGGTTGGTGATAATTAGGGATGGCCAAAAAATTTGTACTTGATGGGGACCCGATCCCCAAAGCCGATTTGTCTGGGGAATCCTTGATTCGACCGGACATGGGGACGGTGACGGGGAGGATATGGGGACGGTGACGGGGAATCCCTAAATTTTGTAACCGAATATAGGGCGGGGATGGGTATAACATCAATCCCTGAACACGAGCCCTCCCTGATTTTTTAAAATATTATAAATATATGAAAATTATATGTATATCTATATAACTTTTACTCTTATATGTATATTTTTATAAGCATTTATATGTAATGTATAGCATGTGTGATATTTAAATGATCAAATAACTTAAATTTTTAAACACTAATTACTATATGTTACTTGACCAATGTTTGTACGGATACACACATACAATGCACAATATTTTTATGTTATATGAGTTGTCTCAACTCTCAGTATCTACGATACTTTAAAGTTGGATTAACATTGTAGCTAATTTAAGTATGAGTGATGTACGTTTATTGAGACACTTTATGGGTCAAATTCTTTATGTTTCCGATGAATTTGTGTATTTTTATGTTTACTGATAACGATGGAAAATCCACAAATCCCTGCAAGGATCCCCGATCCCCATTGCGAACAGGGATGGGGATGTAAAACTATTCGCCGACAAGGATGGGGGCGGGGATGGGGATGATACGTAGTAGGAAACGGGGATAGGGATGATGATGGGGAAGGGAAATGCGATTCGCTCTCATTTGTAGTTTTCAAGTTGTAATTGTAATATGCTTTTTTTCTCACAATTCAATCTCATTGTAATCAAACCATTAGTCATCATATTTTGGATCTTGATTCTTCTCTCAATAGATTCCTAACTGTTTGAGCTAGATTTGTTCATTCATTTCTTTACGGTTTTTAGAATTTATCGTTTCAAACTTTTTGAAAATTATTTATTTGGTTGTTAATTGCAAATTTAAATTAAGTAGACCGCAAAATAGATACAAATAGACCTGATCCGAAACCAGTTAACCAAGAGTCAGGTTTGGGTTTGTGTTTTTTAGCATCAACCTAAACTGAATTGAACCTGACCAACACGGGCTGATTCACATCCCTAATTCTAGGCGTGAAGACTTACTTATTTGGATAATTTGTTGCTTGCTAACCTTTAAGTGTATATACAGGGACGAAGTTGTGTGTTGACTTGGGTTGGCCAAGGCCACTCCAAAGTTCTCCGAGAGCCTATTAATTCTATTAAGTTAAGATAAGTTGATCCATAAAGAATAAATTGGCCTACCCAAAATTCCATAAATTATAAAGCTAATAACATAATATCTAACTGAGATATGAGGATTCGGTGGCATGAAAAAGTATAATTAAATTTGTGATTGTATCACACTGTTATAACATTTCATTTATTCAAATTTGAAAATGCTTATTATTTAAATATTTTCAATAATCATAATTTGTCTTTCATATGAATGTAAACGCATTATTACTTGTCATATACTACAAGTTAATATAAAAGTTTATGTTGTTAGGGTATGTTTGGCAAAAATAGATGTTGCTGGTGCTGATGCTGGTGCTGTTGCTGGTACTGATGCTGGTGCTGGTGCTGATGCTGAAAAAAATTAAAATTGTAGCTGTTTTTTTTGCAGTAGTGCTGGTGCTGTTGCTGAAAAAGATTAAAATCAGTTAATTTATGAAAAATAATCCCCATAATCTTTTAAAAGCTGGTTCTGATAACTTATTTTTTGGGAACTTATTTTTCTAAAATAATTCATAATCTTAGTTTGCCAAACAAAGATTTTTTTTGATGAAAGCTTATTTTTCAAAAAAATAATCTTAAGCCTCCATAATCTTCCATAATCTCTCGCGCCAAACATAGCCTTAATCTTTGGTCCATTTTTAAGATTGAAATTACTTTTTTCATTCATTTTGTTTGACTGACTTGAAAATTTTCTTTATACGTGCAATAATTTGTTTGAAGATGGACGAATAATACTAGTGATTTTCTTGTTATTATTTACTATTGCTTTCTTTCTCATTTGTTTCATATATCGAGTTAGTGTGTATGTCATCTTGCTGAGGAGCCATGTTTTAAGATAGAAAACTAGAACCAAAATAAAGTTACGATGCACTTCTAGTTAATTGATATTTTGATATTTGGCCCACCCAAATGTTAAATCCCGGCTTCGTCACAATGTATATATATTTATGAGTGTAACCAAAATAACAAGCCAATAACATATTTACAATAGAAGGCCGTGTATAGCAAAATTAAAAGTAACAAACAAACATGGTTTTTTGTTTTGGTACAAGTTATACATTTATCATTTTATTATTTTCACCGGCTACTCTGATTAATTTGTCAAAAATTCTAATCATATTTAATTATAACATTAGAAAGTTCTTAGATACTACGTTGTTTAAAGGTCTAAATCATACCGAAGAGAGCCCAAGACGTCCGTTAAATTGAAAAGGAAGGTTATCTTCTATTAGGGTTTTTCTCGAAGTCTTCGGCACGCACATAAAAACATCAAAATAAAACTCTCCAAAATTGGAATATATGTATGCCTAACTCGTAAAGTTATGGCCTTGACAATTTAAAGCACTCAAAACACAACATTTTAAACTTGAAAAAAAAAAATTTAAAAATAATTAAAAAAAACAAATGTTGGATTTTAAACTTTTTAACCTAATTTCCAGGTGGGACAACAAAACCAAACCATCCAAAAAGCACACACACACATTGAGGTGTATACAAGTGTGTGTACAACAAACACAGACAAAATACATCAGCGCGCCATCAAACCCCCTTTCAAAAACATTTTAATAATCACAAAAATGGCCGGTGAAACAACACCACCTTCTCTTAAAAGAGAACCCATCAAGAACACAGGCATGTTTTTATTTTTATTTATTTTGTTCTTTAAACTAACCCCTTTTATTTGCATCAAGATTGTTTTTTTGTTTTTATTTTCAGATTGTTTTTTCAAGATTTTATATGGGTTTTGATGGGTTTTTTTAGCTAGATAGAATACTTAAATTTTGTGTTATAAAGCTTTGAACTTGATTATCTTTAAGTAATAATGGTTTGATTGGATTTTGATTGAATTTCAAAGATTTAATTTGGGTTTTTTTTTGGGTTTTTGGAGAAATGATTTTTTTGTTAGATGGAATATTTTTAGTTTGTGATAAAAAAAATTTGAACTTGATTTTATGTGAATCGATATAATTTGATTGAAATTTATATGCAATTTGAAAATTTTATTTTTGGGTTTTATGTGGTTTTGTGTGGTTTGGGGGAAATGATTATAATTAGAAAGTATACTATTAGTTTCTGAAGTAAAGTTTTGATCTTGATTGTGTTTAAATTTATAAATTTTGATAAGAAGTTTTGTGCTAAATGTAAATTTGTTTGAGGGGTTTGTAGTTGGGAATGCGGCTGTGCAAAGGAGAAGACAGCATGCTGTTTCTGTGGCGAAAGAAAGACGGGAGGCAACCTTTCGGGCGAAACGCTTGCGTAGAGAGGGAGTTAGTCTTGATATGGATGTTGAAAGTGATGGCGGTATGGTGATTGAAGAGGAGCCGTCGGTTTTGGATGCTCAGATGGGTTCTGCTGTCGAAGAATTGAAGCTCGCGGTCTCTTTTAAGTAAGATTAATTTTTTGTGATGATTGTATCTTAGTGAAACTTGCGTGGTTTGTTTGATCATTGATTGTTCATTTATTATAGGGGGAATGACGAGGTTCAAAAAAAGGTGAATGCTTTACGTGAGTTAAGGAGGCTATTGTCAAGATCCGAGTTTCCTTTTGTTGAAATTGCTCTTAAACGTGGAGTGATACCTCTACTTGGTGAATGTCTTAAATATGGCTCTGAAGATGAGCAGGTAATGATTAGTCTTTGTATCTCATTTTGATAAACACGCATTCCATTTATGCTTGCTTACAGGATTGAATATAAAATGAAAATTGATGTCCACAATGCAGTTGCTTGAAGCAGCTTGGTGTCTTACAAACATAGCTGCTGGGAAACCCGAAGAAACGAAAGCTTTGTTACCGACATTGCCGTTACTTATTGCTCATCTTGGTTAGTGACGCGCTAGTTAAATTTCTAAAACAATTCTTTGTTGTTACTGTTTGATTGTGAAGTTTTTATAACATCCGGAGACTATTTAGGGCGAGTTTTTATATGTATGTTTTGGAAGTGATTATCTGATCTTAAAGAACTGGAATATAAGTATACCAAATACAACATTTGTGGGGGAAAAAAGAGACATGTCGTGTATGAATTAGGTCATTTAATTTCAAAATACAAATCCAAACACCCCTTAATCTTACTTGTAAAGTGTTATTGATGTGACGATTCTTCGGCGTTCCAGTAAAAGACTCATATTCTCTGAATTTTCGACGCTCCACTTGACTTATTGTGTTTGTAAATGACACAAATATCAATAAACTTTATGGTAACATTGCAAGTTTGCTTTACTTTTTTTCCTTTTATTATATAAACTGTGTATCTAGCATGCTTCCGTAAGTAACGCGGGACCTTGAATCCTTGATAATGATTAGTATCTTTATTAGTTCATCATCACGGGCTAATTCAGAAAGTGGGAACAAAATCTTTTTACATTGAACTTGGTGTGGGAGTGTGGGACATCTCAAAAAGAAAGTATGCATTAGTGTAGGACATATTATGCACTTTAGGTTGAACTTATTGTATTTGCTTTTAACTATTTACTAATATGAATATTATTTTTTTTTTGTAGAAAAAAGTTCATTATCTGTAGCCGAACAATGTGCATGGGCATTAGGAAATGTGGCGGCTGAAGGAGAAGAGTTAAAGGATCTTCTTATATCACAAGGAGCGTTACGTCCTCTTGGAAGAATGATGTTGTCAGACAACGGTTCAACTGTCCGAACAGCTGCTTGGGCATTATCAAATTTACTCAAGGTTTTCAAAATTTATAATTCCATTTGTGGGTCCTATATTGGATTAAGTAAAAAGGACCCACAGTCGCATCTTTATTCATGGTTGTATAATTGGGTTCCATGGTGAGTATACTGAATGGTCAAAAAAGAATGAGGCATTAGTCTTTTGCAGTTTTCAGTCACATTTCTGTAAATAATGGAAGACCTTTATGTAAAGAAACATTTTTAGCAAATATGAAAATTTTATAAAAAATTCTCACTTTTGATGTTTGTGGATGTAGGGACAAGACCCGGAGGCTGCAACCAAACTCTTAAACATTGATGGGGTGGTGGATGCCATACTTCGACACTTAAAAAAATCGTAAGCTGTTGCTTATCATAAAAGAATTAATACTTCTATGTATGATATATGAAAACGTAATAAATGATATATGAAAAGTTGAAAACGTAATAAATATGACAATGGATATCATAATCTACACTTTATATACGAAAACTATTTTTGGTATCATTTTTCCCGTTTCATTATAAAGCTAATACACCAAATCTATTGAACAGGGACATTGAACTAGCAACAGAAGTAGCGTGGGTTGTTGTCCATCTATCGATGGGTTCAGATGTTGCTACTAGTGTGCTGCTAATGCAGACCAATCTTGTTCAAGTTCTTGTGGACCGATTGGCTGTCTCGAGTAGCCTACAATCACTCATTCCGGTAATTTACTTGATAAAATAATTATATTTCATATAAATTGCAATTTTTATTAGTTTCTGGTGAATCGTTCAATTGTGTAATCTTATGACTTTATTGTAAATAGTTGCTACGAAGCTTAGGTAATCTCATGGCCGGTGATGCATACACCACAAATGTCGTTCTTGTTCCGGGACATGAAATCACAGGCTAGTTTTATTCTCTACTTGCTAGAAAATCTTTTTGGCTCGTCTACAGATTTGTATCTTTATTTATAGATTTGTAATTTAAAGCCTGAATCTAGATGTTTTGTGAAATTTGCAGACAGTATTATACGATCATTGAGTAAGTGTTTGAAGAGCGAGCATCGTTTCTTGAAGAAGGTATATTTCTATAATTATGTGTCGGTTTGCACACACCCATCATACTAGAGGTGGAGGTGGGCGGGTTGGGTAGTGATTCAAAATGGGTCAAATTTTGTACATGTCAAGATGGGTTATGCTGGGTTAGGTTGACCCAAAACACTTTTCCCCCTAAATTTCTAACTTTATAAACAATTTGTGTTTAAAGCACGATGGCAAAAGTTATATTATTTCAATTATAGTCTAAAGTTCAAATAAAAATGATTGATAGTGTATTATGCATTTAAAATGGGTAAAACTTTGTAGCTGTCAAAACGGGCAGGGTTAGGCTGACCCGATACACTTATTTTCGCGCTTTCTATAAACAGAGCTAGTTTATCTCTTTGAATGAATATGATTTCGGACGTTTATGCATTTAAAGTTCACATCGGGCAATTTTGGCGCATTTAACCCGTTGGTGTATCACAACGTAACTAAACCCACTATAAATAAAGGCTTCATAGTTACCACCTCTATCATACATTCTAAAATAAGTTTGGTTTTTCAGGAAGCAGCTTGGGTGCTATCTAACATAGCTGCAGGCTCGGTTGCTCACAAGCAACTGATATGTAAGAGTGAAGCAGTATCACTGTTATTGCAGCTTCTTACTGCTGCACCATTCGACATTAAAAAAGAGGTAGCATATGTTCTGGGCAACCTCTGCGTCGCTCCAGCTGATGGGTCTGGGAGGCCAAACTTATTGCTGGACCACTTGGTTGCTTTTGTCAGAAATGGCTGTCTTCGTGGTTTCATCGCTCTCGTTAGGTCACCCGATCTCGAAGCTGCACGACTTGGACTTCATTTCATCGAGCTGGTAATATATAAACAAGTTCTTATAGATTATAGGGTTAAATAACGGTTTCATCCTCAATTTTTTTATCCATTTGGCTAGGATTAAACCATATTAAGTTTAAATTATAACATTAGTATCTGAATGAGTTAAAAGAAAATTAATAAATTCAACCAATGTATCAAATGTTTATGGCCTTGTTAATCCGCAGGTGTTGAGCGGGATGCCAAATGGCGAGGGTCCGAAGCTTGTTGATGAAGCGGATGGAATAGAAGCAATTGAGCGGTTCCAGTTTCATGAAAATGACGATCTTAGAATGATGTCAAATATGCTAGTTGACTGTTATTTTGGGGAGACATATGGGCTTGATGAGTAGAAGAAGACATTGCCTGAGTATTTATTTTGTTATCTAACTTATAGGTTAACCATCGATGGTTGAATACAACGTTTTGGTACATGTGGATTTTTGGGTACATACTGGTGGTTTTTTTTTCTAAAACATGTAAGTTGTCGATAGCCTGTTTAGGTTGGTTTTATATACCTCAGAAACCTTGAGGAAAATCTCTTCTGATCATAATAAGAGTGTTTTGTTGCTTATACTTATTTTCTGATAATTGTAGTATTTCTACTGTAAATGTAATTAGTTACAAGGGAAATGATTCCTGCTCTTTGCTGCAGGAAAGTTTGTGTGCTGCTATTTTTATAACGAAGGACAATTCATGTAAAATATAAGAACTTGGATGGGTAGGAAATGTAAATATTAAAGTTTATTTTGTTCTTCAGACATACAGCTGCAAGCACCAGGGATGTTAAGCTATAATGTGAGCTATAAGTAAGTAATAAGCTGATGTTAACGCTTAAATAAAAATTCGTACTTAATCAAATTATTATGTTAATTTGTGAGACTAGACGTAATAAGCCCTCCAAGACTCGGTCTTCGTCCTACATGGTAAAATAGCAAGCGTGCTACCTTATTACGGCTCGAAAGGAGCACGCGTGTTCAAGCTTCAAAAATGAAGACTCGGTCTTGTGGACAACCGTCGTCCACTCGTCTGGTTTGTGTGTTTTGTGTTTGGGTGTGTTTTGGTGGGGTATATATATGCGAAATTTACTACAATCTCTCATAGTAAATGTGGTGGAAAGGGCCATAATTGGAGTGCTTGTACAGGTCCAAGAGACAGCCTAAGTCAATGGAAAAAAGAAGGGTAATGGATCAAGAAAGGAAGGAATACTAGTTGAGTTATCAGACAAGTCAGCCAGTGGGACCACAAGCAACTGAAGTATCACTAGGGACAAGTCAGCCAGTAGGATCACAAGCAATGAGGTATCAGGAAGCACAACTCAGCCAGTGGGATCACAAGAAACAGTGAATGGTAGAGGTCAAAAGAAGAAGAGGATTGAGAGAGCAAACACGATAGGAAATTAGGCCAAGTGAGTTAGCACCAGTCTGATGGTGCAATAAAATAAAACAATGTTGACTTTTATTTTATGGTTTTCTATGTGTGTGTTTTAAGACAATTTTATGATTATGTCTGTTTGTGACGTTGTGTGTTGTACACAATACATTTATGGTATTAATACATGTTGATTTGGAATGGTATTTAATCATTAGTTTTCATTCGGGTTTACCATGGTTGTTGTTCAGTTTAGGCAGATTTGCTACAATTAGTGACTATTATAAGTCACATTTATTAAGCAACCATTAGGCCAATTTGCTGCATAATTATTCAGCAACCAACAAGCCAATTATTTACTATTATAAGTAGTGTTTTGCTTTGAGAGCATCATGTTCTCATTTACAAAAATCACAGTTTCATACCAGTTTAATGTTTTCGATCAACCAAAAAATTATTGACTATTATAAGTCAAAGTTGTTTTACTTTGACAACATCATGTACTCATGTACCGAATCACAGTTTCATACTAGTTTAATGTTTTCAATCAACCAAAGAATTATTGACTATTATAAGTTGGTGTGAGTGTACCAATATATATATTTATAAGTCCAAAGTATTGCTCAACGAATAAGCAAAACCCGGGTCGTGGTCCGTGTGAAGGTGAATGGAATCGTGATTAACGATTCGTGAAATCGTGTTGTGAAAAAGTGAAAAGTGAATATTTTTGAGTTTTACAACTAATTTTATGAAAATACAAACAAAAACAAGTAATCATGCAAAATGTACAAGTACGTAAAGCACAAATGTAAAAAACGTAAACGTAAACTAAAAAAAACGTCTATGTTACAAATTAAAATGTAAATTTAAAGCTAGACTAAACCTACGAGCTCAAATGAAATTTTTAAAACTTTAAAATGATAAAAGAAAATTTTAAGAAAAATAAAATTATATTTTTTACTTTTTATTTATTTAGTATGATTTAAAAACTATTTTTGTATTCTTATTCAATAAAAGAAAATCAAACTAATTATAAAATGAAAGATTTATTCTACAAATTTATTTTTTAAAAATCTTAATAAACTGAAAATGAAATTTAAAAATAAAATCAGAAACTATTTTTGCCTTTTTGTGATTTAATTTGAAATTAAAAATGATTTAAAATTCTAAAAACTATTTAAAAATGAAAAGAAATAGTAAATGAATGAGAAAAATTATGAAATTTTTATGAGAATTCTAAAATATTATTTGGAATCTAGGAAAAATAAGAAAAATAGAAAAATAAGCTGAAAAGTGCTTAATGGCTTAAAATCAGCTTATTACAAGTGCTTATTAATAAGCACTTGCAACAAAACTGTGTGAAACTAATAAAGAGGGTTCACAGAACTCAATTAAGGACAAGCAAACTGAATTCAGATCAATCATTGCACAGAAACTCACAATTGGACAAATAAGCAGTTTGTGTTAAGCCAAATAATAAGCACATGCAAATCAGAACAAGCCAGAGGTACAGAGAACATGAAAATCACTCAATTAAGCTCAGGTTACAAGCTAAAGAATCACAAATTGGTATTCACCTAAAAAAACAGAAATAATGACTATATTACCAAAAAGCAGGCCTGAATTAGCAGTCCTATTAAGCTCTAAAGTAAATCCTAAAGGGGGCAAAAGCACTACTGTACTACTGAGAACCTAAAATACCAAAAAGCCCTAAAAGTTCACTTCAATTGCTCAACTAATTTCTACCTAGATCGGATACCAAAAACAACAGGTAAGCAAACTAACTGTTACAAATGTTGACTATTAAGTGCAATTCTAACTTTGACCAAAATCAAATTTAACAGATAATATCTATTCCTGGATGTATAATAAACCTGATTAACCATTAATTACACAAACACAAACATGAAATGAAGTAGATGATCCATAATTGCATGAACAGATAACATATAATGCAGTCATATTTGAGTAATGAGCTAATTTTGACTTTCTACTATAAACCTATCAATTTTAAGCAACTGCTGATCTAGTCTAACCTATGAGATACTAATAGTGCAGAACAATCAACAAGTTAACACCAAAAATTCAGTGAACAAACTAGATCCAAACACTACTTAATATGACTGTTTACACTATGGAATTGTGATTCAAACTTAACAACACAAATCAAATGATCACTACAGATTCAATAACATCATATGAGACTAGATCAGCAACAAACTCCAACAAATAAACTCAGTAACTCAAATTCATCAAATCAAGCAATTACTATACTATCAATTATACTGATGCGAAATCACAAAGAACAATCTATATAACTACAACTAATATAAAGTATACTACTGATAATGGAAACAGAAACACACTATAACAATCAAACTAAGCAGAACTGATCTAAACTAATTGTGCTATAAAATTCAATATAAAGCTAAAATGGAAATTGAGATCTTACAGATTCAAATCCCTAACTGACATAGGGAGCTTATACAAACCAAGCCTATCTTTAGATAGGCTAATTACCCCTCTGCAACCAAATAACACTTCTGTTTACCCCATATCTTCATGAACTACTGCATTTGATTTCTGTTGACTAACTTGAGCTATTGAGAAGCTTCTTCTAGAAATACTTACACTATACTTTAGAGTTTCTAGGACTAATATAAACTACTTTCTAACTGATTTAAGTAAAGTAAAACATCATTTTTGTTTTTTTTATATTTTCTGATTTTTTTTCTGTAACTTTTGTAAAAATGGACATAAAGATGAAAGGTAAAAGTATGAAAACTAAAATGAGCTCAAAGGAAGCTTATTTGAAATGCTAAACAACTTAAATGAGCAATCATAAACTAAAACAGATTTTGCGTAATAAGAAATTGATGATTAAAAGGAAATTTATACTAAATTTTATTAGCTAAATGTAGAATTACAAGAGAGATCACTGAATGATAAGAACTGAGTAACAATTTTGGCAGAGTAACATTGCTAAAATCTACACACATAATGAGTGAAAAATGGCCACTATTTATAAGCAGAGAGGAGAGTACTAGGGGACTCAATTCCATGCTGGCAATCCGTGGGATTGTGCTTTCTGAGAGCTAATCTGAGCCATCAAATCCTTATCTAATCATTGCCCTTAATCACAGCCCTTGGATCACTAGTTGATGAGGTGTTTTGCCCAATAACAAGCTGCCAAGTGTCCCCATACGTGCACACTCTCTGTCCTTGTCAGAAACTTTCTAGAAGGCGAATCCAAGGCAGAAGAATGATGTGGTGTGTCCAATTGTCGACTGCCATGTGTCCACGCTATCCATTCTGTCACACCCTGAATTTACCTGTAAAATGGCAGCGGAATTGAATTCCCGGGTGTAACTATCATGGCATCTCATACAAGGTTACATTGAACGACCTAAAGTGTCGTTTTGTAAATACAACGTTTGATCATTTTATTTAAAACATAAAAGTTTACAACATAGGTCCCAAGTAGTTTTACACATTTATTGAAAATAAAAACAACTAGATCAAACGATTCATAAGTGCATTGAAATAAAACAGTGAGACGCGTCGACCCTCGACTCCATGTTGGTCCAATGCATGTCACATGTTGTTACATTAGTTACCTGAAAATACATTGCTAAAAACGTCAACAATATGTTGGTGAGAAATCATACGTTTATAAAAATGAATGTTATACGGAAACCATAAGTATATATGTATGACTACCCGTCACATGATAAATGAAAAATAGTACAATAGCCCTTAAGCTCATGACCCCGAAGCTTGACTGTATGAAGCCCCTAAAATAGTGTTTTGCCTAGACACTCGAATAGAATAAAAAAGAAAGCCATCCGCTGACTGGCGGGAACCCCAAACACCGGATGAGGCGTCACCCTCAAATAGATCTAATGCACCACTCTCGCTTTTGCACAAATTTACGTATAGGATAATTAGGGGAACTTTCACTAGGCAATGTGGGTAACTTAAGCATTGTACTGGATTTGTATACTTGTAGTCCGTACAAAAATGGAACAATGATTCTCCCGTGGGATTTGAAAACAATAAAGAATGCATACGGGGCTATGAAAACTCACCTCAAGGAAGTGACAAAACGGAAATGTATGAGCTGAAGAAATGAGGCAATCCCTCCAATCGCAACCTATAAATGAATGCAAGTTAATCTGAATTTATGATTATGAAATGGTCAATGTAGCACTTTGCCACTTATATATCATACCACTCGTTTGTATTAAAATCATGTTATTGTTGTCGAAAAATATAACTTTATATCTCGCTATAAGGCATGTATATTAATGTTCATATTGGCTAATATAGTTGTACGACAGATGTTATATAGTGAAATATTAGTGAATTATAGATTTAGGACGTAAAATGATAACACTTAGTAACTTTGAATACGTTTAAAAATGGCTTCGAAAACGTTATGTAAAACGAATATTGGAGAGTCCTAGGAAGTAAATATTGTTTTGGAAAGCTAGACCAAAGCCCAAAATGTTCAGAGTGAAGTTTGCTCAAAGGTCTATATTTTATGCTAACCATGGTCGAGAAGTATGTAGTTTAGCTAAAGGCCATTTCCTGGGCATTGTTTAATTGGGGGAATGTTTGGAATAAGCGTAGATAATACTCACTCTTTAAGTCAAAATGACAAACGGCTTTTTGATTTGAAA
>LBNU01035188.1:104218-123793 GCA_014162995.1 Artemisia annua
ATGACAGGTAGTGAGAGATATTTTCCGTTTTCACTTATGAGATATAATTCTATGACACTTGAGAGATGAGAGTATCCAAACACTATTTGTGAGGTGCTAGTGTATGATATCCGTGCTTATTATGATTAGGGTCGAATGACTATTTGTTGTAATTACTTTTATATTTGTGTTAAATGACCCCTAACTCATATTTTGATTGGAATAAAAGCTCATTTGCTTGAGGACAAGCAAATCCCAAGTGTAAGGGTATTTGATGAGACGAAAAGTGTACCCGTTTTAAGGGGTCATTTAAGCCCTAATTCGAGTAAATGTGATCAAATATTGTCCTAAATCGTTCATTTTGTCATTTTAGGTACTTTTGAGAAGAATTCTGGAAAACATGCCAATTTGGACGTTTTTGGAGCATAAAAGTAAAGAAAACGACAAAGTCTCAAAAGAAGCTGGATTTCCTTCCTGACGGCGTCAGAGTCACAAGGTGACACCGTCAGCCAACGTTGACAAAGGAGTAGAATCAGATTACACTAGACGCCCTATGAAGAAAACAAGATGTTTACACCTGACGGCGTCAGGTGTTAAAAGGAGTAGGCCTTCAGGTGTAAAGGCTAAAGACTGACAGTCCAGAAAGATTAACAAGTGACGGCGTCAGAAGTAGATCTAGGCCATCCGAGAACCCTAATGGCGGCGAGCTGACGGCGTCAGAACAATAACCTGACGCCGTCAAAATGTAAAATCTATATATACTTTTCTATTTTTCATTCATTAGTGTGGAACTTTTGGTGCAACTTTGGGAAAAACCCTAAAGACGAATTTGGCTGTATTTTCAAGGGTTTTTCACCCTTTGATGAGACGAAAAGTGTACCTGTGTTTGGAGGTCATTTAAGCCCTAAATCGAGTAAATGTGATCAAATAATGCCCTAAATCGTTCCTTTTGTCATTTTAGGTACTTTTGAGAAGAATTCTGGAAAACATGCATATTTGGACGTTTTTGGAGCATAAAAGTGAAGAAAACGACAAAGTCTCAAAAGAAGCTGGATTTCCTACCTGACGGCGTCAGAGTCACAAGGTGACGCCGTCAGCCTACATTGACAAAGAAGTAAAATCAGATTACACTAGACGCCCTATGAAGAAAACAAGATGTTTACACCTGACGGCGTCAGGTGTTAAATGGAGTAGGCCGTCAGGTGTAATGCTAAAGAGTGACGGCCCAGAGTGAATTAAAGGGTGACGGTGTCAGAAGTAGATCTAGGCCATCCGAGAACCCTAGTGGCGGCGAGCTCACGTCGTCAGACCCTATAACCTGACGCCGTCAGAATGTATTTTCTATATATAATTTTCTATTTTTCCTTCATTAGGGTGGAACTTTTGGTGTAACTTAGGGCAAAACCCTAAAGATGATTTTAGCTGTAATTTTAAGGGTTTTCCATCCTTGAAACCTGCATGTTCAATTAAAGATAAGTCCTCACTTAAATTAATCAATATGTCTATGCGTTGGTTAATCATATCTTATGCTTGTCTTTCAATTAACATGCTAGGCTAGGTTTTTCTTGTGTTTGCTTAGATCTAATGAAACCTAACTATTAATTATTGGTTGATTGGTGTGTTATTACTTGTTTGGGTGAATGTTTCATCAATGTTAGGCTTAAGAAAACTGGCGATACTCCTATATGGTAATACGCTTGAACGTCTTAAGAAACATGTAACCAAGGCATACTAGGTTATTAAGGTAGTATTTAACGCATGAGCCACTGTTTACAATCCCTATAATTATGTGTACGTATGGTTGTAGGATGAGATAAGAGCTCATAGAATTAGGGAGATATGTATGCCACTCCGTGAATTGTTAAGGAATACACCCTTCATCCACGCAATTAATACACACACCAATTAACCGGTAAAAGATAGTTAGGGAGTAAGGAAGTCTAAGTAAACACATGTGTCTCCATATAAGTTTTCACAACCACAATAGTTTAGTTATTTTATTTTTATTTGCAATTGTAGTTCTTTGGGTTAGTTGACTAGCAGCTAATTCCGCCCACTCCTTCAAAAAACAGAGATTTTACTTGCTTTCTAAAAAATATAAAAATACAAAAATAATCTTCCTTCACCCTTAGATCTTTTAGAGTAGTTTTTCTAACCTAACGAACACTATTCCCTGTGAGAGAACGATCAATCCCCCGTACTTACCATTACACTATACTACACCAACCAGGTACACTGCCTGGTGGGATTGCAAGCTTCTCGAGATCCTTCGAGAGGTAAAGCCTGTTGCGTGGTCGCAATCCCACGTCATCAAGTTTTTGGCGCCGCTGCCGGGGAATAGTTATTGTTTAGGTAGAATTTTTATTTTATTAGGTCTACTCACTAGATTCCTTTCTAGTGAGATTTTTATTTTATTTTTCTAGATTTTCTTTAGTCTATCTTATTTCTTTGTGTTTTTGTTCGTAACCATTACCATCTGCCATCATGGAAGGTGGTAACATCCTTGATCCCAACAACCCACCTCAACCAAGCCACCCACCACAACCAAACCAACCTCCTAGAGCCCGTACCTTAGGAGAGTATTCCCGACCTAGCCACCTTGGCTATCGCAACACCATTGAGCTCACTCAAGGGGCCAATGTCACTCCCTTGCGATCCGACACCATCCGGTTGGTGCAAAGCGGATGCGCATTCCATGGACTTCGTTCCGAAGATCCAAATCAACATCTCAAGGATTTCCTCAAAATCGTAGATTCCATACACCTTGATGTTGCCACTCGAGAGACGACCCGATTGCGTCTCTTCCAATTCTCTCTGGCGGACCAAGCTAGTCAATGGCTTGAGCGACTTCCCGCAGGATCCATCACCTCTTGGGATGATCTCACAACTCGTTTCCTTGCTCAATTTTTCNATCAACATCTCAAGGATTTCCTCAAAATCGTAGATTCCATACACCTTGATGTTGCCACTCGAGAGACGACCCGATTGCGTCTCTTCCAATTCTCTCTGGCGGACCAAGCTAGTCAATGGCTTGAGCGACTTCCCGCAGGATCCATCACCTCTTGGGATGATCTCACAACTCGTTTCCTTGCTCAATTTTTCCCATCGGGAAGAACTACCAAGCTAAGGAATGATATCTTGGCGTTCCAACAACGCCAAGGCAAAACCCTCTACGAGGCATGGACTCGATTCAAGGACTTACTCCAAAAAGTCCCTCATCATGGCATAGACCTTTGGCTCCAAGTCCAAATTTTCTATGACCATATCATTCTCCAAACGAGGCAAACCATTGACCAAGCGGCCGGTGGCAAGCTACGTGATCTAAGTGCGGAACAATCATGAGATCTCCTAGAAGATCTTGCTCTTTATTGTTGACATAAATAATGCGTAAAAACGTTATTTATATTTTTCGATATCTCTACGTTTTGATGATCACAAAATGGAAAATCATTAAACGTAAGATTTCTACGTAAAAAAGTATTAAGCTAGTTTATATCATTATATCCAACTTAATCACTTAAGGTATGAATAAACAAGTGCTTAATACATCTCATGATCAAAGGGGTATTTAATTAATTAATAAAAAGTTTATTTAATTATATAAACATATTATATATTTTTGAAAAACAGTTTTGGTAATAAAGAAATATGTTTTAATCATACTAAATATATGAATTCAAATTTTTAACCAAAATCAGTTAGTTTTTCACCAAATAAACTTTCCCCACAAAAAGACAAAGAATCTGGCCGTTACAGTAGGCCGGCCCCCTTAATTATAAAGGGCGGCCCCCTTAACTATAAAGGGTGGCCCCCTTAATTTTAAGGGGGCCGGCCATGAATTAAGGGGACCGGCACGCTCCCTGTGTCAGATTTTGTCAGAATTTTTTCCCTATAAATACCACCTCAAATCTGGTATTTTACCTCACCTTTTGCACGAAAAATTCAGATCTCAAATCTCTCTAAACATCCTCCAAAACCCTTTGATCATTAGATTACTAATCCTTGTTTCAAGTGATTCAATCCCTCCACATTCATCCTCATTCAAAGTGCAAAAGAAGAATACTCCTTCAACAAACAAAGCCCAAGAAGTATTGTAGTGTAGTTTTGTATATTGTGTACATTACTTGTATAGTTGTGTTGTGCTTTTAATAAGTAGTGTAGAGAAGTAGTTGTGTTGTGAAGAAGAAGAAGTTGTGTCGTGAAGAAGAAGAAGTAGTGTTGTGTTGTGAAGAAGAAGAAGTTGTGTTGTGTTGTGAAGAAGAAGAGAAGTCGTGTTGTGTTGTGAGATTGGTTCTAGCTACCATTAGGACCCGACATTTAGCTTTGTGTTAAGCCGATGTAAGCGACGTTGTGTAAGGTTTTCTCCGCCATAAGGGAGTTTGTTGACATAGTGAAGAAAACTCTCGAGTAGGTGACTCGGGGAGTGGAGTAGGAACAAGAAAGGTGTCCTTGTAGCCGAACCACTATAAATCCTTGTGTTGTGGTTTGATCTTTCTAACTCTTCTTATTCATTACGTATTTACTTACATTATATTAGCTTAGTTAGTTAGCAATATATAGTTGTTCATATAGTGCAAGTCTTGAATTCAAATAAACTAGAATCGAAGTTTTTTAAAACAAACTTGTTTTCATAAATTTTAAAACGGACGTAAAACTATTCAACCCCCCCCCTTCTAGTTTTCCACATTTATGACAACGAAAGTTGGAATGATCCCCGTGATTTGAATAAAACGGTCAAGGCAATATCTTTGCCTTCAAATAATTCAAGCACTTCCGACCCTAGGATCATAGAACTTGAAGACCAAGTCAAGTTTCTCATGAAATCCTACGAGGCTCCTAACCCTTCAAGCCAAGTGAATAAAATCACTTCTTCGTGCGAATTATGTAGTGGTCCTCACGACACTCGTGATTGCATGGAACTCCCCGAACAAGCTTTTGCGGACTATGCATCCTCGCGTACCGACGGGGCGGGAGACAAGTGGTACACTTTCAAACCCGAGCCAAACCCCTACGGTGATTCATACAACCCCTCATGGAAAAATCACCCAAACCTTAGGTGGAAGTCAAACCAAAACGTGCCACAAAACAACCATTCTTACCCACCTAATCGGTTTCAACCCAACGGTTCGAGCTCGAACCGTACCTTCAACAACAATCCTTCCAACAACTATGGTAGTACCAATAACTTTGAAGGATTGATGTCGAAATTTATGGTATCTCAAGAAGCTCGTATATCCAAGTTTGAATTCGAGTTCAAACAAAGGCAAAGCGAGATGATCGATAAAATCGATTCCTTGTTGAAAATCTTCAATGACCGAGAGATGAGAGCCCTCCCGGGCGACACGGTCAAGAACCCGAAACTAAACATTAACTCCATTTCTTCGGTTTCATCCCCTAGTTCTCGCCCACAATACTATTCGGTCAACGCCATGAGCACGTGTTTCAAACAAACCCACATTCCTCAAAAAGACCGTGAGAATAAGGTATCCAACACCAAATCGGTCAATAACATAGTTGAAACACCTCCCACATAAGACCTTGACGAAGAATTCAAGGAACTCCACCTTGAACGTCCGGTTATTGATGTGTTAGAACGAGCCCCCTACTATAACGCCCTCTTAGAAAAATATGAGAAGAAGCTCAAATTAGGTGAAAAAGGGACCGCCTTCGTTCGAAACAAACTACCTAAGAAGTTAGGAGACCGGGCTTATTTGTCCTACCGTGCAAGATCGGTAATTCGGAAGCTTATGACACATTAGCCGATCTTGGATCTAGCCTCAACTTACTTCCATTACCCCTCTACACTACCCTCAAACTAGGAAAGCTAGAAGAAACCGAGGTGATAATAGGTTTAGCGGATGGAAGTGTAGCATACCCGGTAGGAGTAGTAAAGGACGTGGTAGTTCACATAGGGAAGTTGACAATTCTAGCCGATTTCCATGTCCTCGATATGGTTAGCGACCCTACATGCCCCTTGTTGATAGGAAGAGGATTTTAAGCGACCGCTAGTGCTATGATTGATTGTTAGGAGTCTAAGATAGCGGTAGGAGAAGGAGAAACTTGGTCGGTTTATGATGTTAAGAAACATGCCTACGACACCATTGAGGAATCAACCGAGAGAAAGACCTCTAGATACGGACCATGGTTAGAAGGAGACTTTATAGGATCCCAACGCCCATTCTACCTAGAAGAGGAATTTGTAAACCGAACACAAATGGTAGAACAACTTTTGCCTAGGGACACCGAACTAGATCCCTTTGAAGACCCATAGTTTTTAGAAAAATGACCGATTTCTTAGGAGTTTTGCCGATCAACCTATCCATGAATAAATGGAAAAGCGAGGGCGATAAACATAAATGGAATTAGAAAAGCGACGGCGTCAGGTGTTAAATGGAGTAGGCCGTCAGGTGTAATGCTAAAGAGTGACGGCCCAGAGTGAATTAAAGGGTGACTGCGTCAGAAGTAGATCTAGGCCATCCGAGAACCCTAGTGGCGGCGAGCTGACGGTGTCAGACCCTATAACCTGACGCCGTCAGAATGTATTTTCTATATATACTTTTCTATTTTTCCTTTACTAGGGTGGAACTTTTGGTGTAACTTAGGGCAAAACCCTAAAGATGATTTTAGCTGTAATTTTAAGGGTTTTTCACACTTGAAACCTTCATGTTCAATTAAAGATAAGTCCTCACTTAAATTAATCAATATGTCTATGCGTTGGTTAATCATATCTTATGCTTGTCTTTCAATTAACATGTTAGGCTAGGTTTTTCTTGTGTTTGCTTAGATCTAATGAAACCTAACTATTAATTATTGGTTGATTGGTGTGTTATTACTTGTTTGGGTGAATGTTTCATCAATGTTAGGCTTAATAAAACTGGCGATACTCCTATATGGTAATACGCTTGAACGTCTTAAGAAACATGTAACCAAGGCATACTAGGTTATTAAGGTAGTATTTAAGCATGAGCCGCTGTTTACAATCCCTATGATTATGTGTACGCATGGTTGTATGAGGAGATAAGAGCTCATAGAATTGGGGAGATATGTATGCCACTCCATGAATTGTTAAGGAATACACCCGTCATCCACGCAATTAATACACACACCAATTAACCGGTAAAAGATAGTTAGGGAGTAAGGAAGTCTAAGTAAACACATTTGTCTCCATATAAATTTTCACAACCACAATAGTTTAGTTATTTTATTTTTATTTGCAATTGTAGTTCTTTGGGTTAGTTGACTAGCAGCTAATTCCGCTCACTCCTTCAAAAACAGAGATTTTACTTGCTTTCTAAAAAATATAAAAATACAAAAATAATCTTCCTTCACCCTTAGACCTTTTAGAGTAGTTTTCTAACCTAACGAACACTATTCCCTGTGAGAGAACGATCAATCCCCCGTACTTACCATTACACTATACTACACCGACCAGGTACACTGCCTGGTGGGATTGCAAGCTTCTCGAGATCCCTCGAGAGGTAAAGCGTGTTGCGTGGTCGCAATCCCACATCATCACCCTTGAATCCTTCATGTTCAATTAAAGATAAGTCCTCACTTAAATTAATCAATATGTCTATGTGTTGGTTAATCATATCTTATGCTTGTCTTTCAATTAACATGCTAGGCTAGATTTTTCTTGTGTTTGCTTAGATCTAATAAACCTAACTATTAATTATTGGTTGATTGGTGTGTTATTACTTGTCTTGGATGAATGTTTCATCAATGTTAGGCTTAAGAAAACTGGCTAAACTCCTATATGGTAACCTGCTTGAACGTCTTAAGAAACATGTAACTAATGCGTACTAGGTTATTAAGGTAGTATTTAACGTATTAGCCACTGTTTACAATCCCTATGATTGGGTGCTTTACGCATCGTTGTAGGAGGAGATAAGAGCTCATAGAATTGGGGAGATATGTACGCCACCCCATGAATTGTTAAGGAATACACCCGTCATCCACACATTTAATACATACACCAATTAACCGGTAAAAGATAGTTAGGTAGTAAGGAAATCTAAGTAAACACATTTGTCTCCATATAAGTTTTCACAACCACAATAGTTTAGTTATTTTATTTTAATTGTAATTGTAGTTTTTGGGTTAGTTGTCTAGCAACTAATTCCACCCACTCCTCCATAACCCGAGATTTTACTTGCTTTTATAAAAATATAAAAATACAAAAATAATCTTCCTTCACCCTTAGACCTTTTAGAGTAGTTTTTCTAACCTAACGAACACTATTCCCTGTGAGAGAACGATCAATCCCCCGTACTTACCATTACACAATACTACACCGACCAGGTACACTGCCTGGTGGGATTGCAAGCTTCTCAAAATCCCTTGAGAGGTAAAATCTGTTGTGTGGTCGCAATCCCACGTCATCAGGGTCATTTAATACGAATATAAAATTAATTACAACAAATAGTTATTCAACCCTAGTCATAACAGGCACGAAAATCATACACTAGCACCTCACAAATAGTGATTGGATACTCTCATCTCTCGGGTGTTATAAACCTATATAACTTAATGGAAATGGAAGAAATATCACTCACTACCTGTCATAGCAAATAGATTACCATAGGATTGGGAAAGGATCAAAAACCTCCTCCACTAGGCATAAGCACCTAAGATAAACTATCAAAGAGGGCTTTTTAAATGGTTATAATGTTAGGTGTAGGGATATTATAAACACGGTTTTGTTGGAATAAAGAGTATTTTTAGTGGTGCCGAGTTAATTATTTTGATCAAATACATGCACAAAGTGGCGTTGCTAAGCCAACACTAGACTCGACTTAAGCTAAAAAGAAAATAACATAAACATAAAATAAAGATAAAATGAAACGGAATGGTAGTCCGTATGTTTTTTCTACTTTTATTTTTCCAATTTTTGTTTCGTTTTTTTTCATACACTCTTGCCCTACAATCTAAAATAATACATCATAGGGGCCTCGGTTCTCCCCTTACACTTGAACTTTTACATACTTTACAATTAACTATTCTAATGACTCGAATCAAGATAATTGAAAAACTTGGAGTACTTTAAAATATTAACGCACATATGGGGGTAATAATTGACTTCTTCCCCATTACTCCATTACATTAGTACTTTACCCATGAGTCCCAATCGTCCCAAAACTATATGTAAAAGGATATGACTCGACTTAGCAACCATGTAATCAGTTAGACAATTAACTAAGGGTTTAAACAAATGTTGTCACAATAATGCACTAAAGATGAGTGCATACAAGGTTAGCCTAAGGCGATTTGGGTGTACATTTGGGGTGGATTGTAAACAAATTCTTCCTTTAAGTAAAATGCTTAAAGTTAGAAACGAAAAGATAGGCTCAGAGGGGTGTACTAGGGGTATCGTGTACTTTAAGTAAAATGTGAATGTTGTACTCTTTTTGTCCTTGCTATGGTTTTACCCTATGGGTTTTACATAGTAAGGTTTTTAAGGAGGCAAATTCTCATAGACTGCTGCTTTGGCACTTCTCTTGATTTGGGTTGATTGTGCAGTCCTCTTCTTATGGCTGCTGATGGATTGGTCTTTTGATGTTATATGGATGGCATAGTGATAGTTTGTTATTTTATCTCATTATGTAGTCTTGACAACCCCTGCTTGCTATTGGTCTTCAATAAATGGTGATGTTTGGAGGTGCATTGGTTGGTCCCTTTGCATTGGCCCATGTATTCAGAGGAATCCTTATATTTAGTTTCCGGAAAATTTCTGGAAAAACAATTACCTTAATTCCTGGAATCCTACAAAATTTCATTTTGACTCGATACAAGCATTTGCCTCAAACAAATACTAATATGTATGTTTATTTTATATTACTACAATTCATGTTCCAATTCGATCTTTTAAACAACTTTCGATTTCCCTTCCACTTATCTTTTGCAAAATACCTTTATATATAGTTAAGACGAAGTTAAAAACAAAATAAAGCATTTTCACAATTTTAATTTGAAACATGAATTATTAACAATAAGAATAAAACATACATACGGAAACAAATAAAATCAGATAAATAAACACACAAAACAAATAAAGCTTGGGTTGCCTCCCAAGAAGCGTTTTTCTTTATTAACGAGTCTTGTAGCTAGACTCAAAGTCACGGTCACCTAGTGTCACTAATGCTCACGTACCCAAGTGTGAGCCACCAAATTGTTGCCTCATCTCTCTTATAGTTATCACTTAGCTCTAAACATCCGCGATAATACCTTTTATTTTTTTCATGGGGATATTTGAGCACTTTTATTATATCCTTCTCACTCAAAATATCGCGAGGGGGGGGGAGCCTATTGCATCCCTCAATAGAAAAATTCTTAAATCTAGGGTGTGCACGGGGCATTTGATAAGCAAAATCCTCGTTCCCGTCTGAAAATGTAATTAACCCTTCCATGAGTTTTTCGTCTAACTTGGTTAACCATTTGAAGGGCTTTCCAAACACAACTTGGGTTAAGTTACTATCAACAAACTCTCCTAGATCTTCCATAATCATAAAGTCTACTTGATAGGTAAAGCTTCCTACAAACACATGCAATGTCTTAACCCTAGCAACGATATTATCTCCTTGATATTCTAACTCATTTACCATGATTTTATTCTATTCAGCACGCGAAATTATGTTCATTGGCAAAGATGAGTTAAGGTAGGCGTCAAAGCTTCAAAATCCAATTTTGCAAGGAAATTGCATATTAAACAAACTATCTTTCTCAATCTTTGTTCTACGGTTGACATAATTGAGAGGGTTAGCTCTTTCNTATTCTATTCAGCACGCGAAATTATGTTCATTGGCAAAGATGAGTTAAGGTAGGCGTCAAAGCTTCAAAATCCAATTTTGCAAGGAAATTGCATATTAAACAAACTATCTTTCTCAATCTTTGTTCTACGGTTGACATAATTGAGAGGGTTAGCTCTTTCCTCTCCTTCAGGATCATCTACCACTTCCCCATCCCCTAGGTCCTCATCGGAATCCGACGACTAATAAAAAGGGCCATTTTCATGGCCGGTGTCATGGTAAGATTCGTCCATATCAGAATTGTTGTTAAAGTGACGATCGGGTGACAGGTTTGGTGGGTTTTCGTTTTCAACAATAGGGGGCAGGTTGGGTAATTGAAAATTCCTACGACGGAAAACACGAATAACAGGGATCAAACCAACAATATTACTCATGAAGAAGTACTACGAACAAAGGCACAAAGAATAAGATAGACTAAAGAAAACCTAGAAAAATAAACATAAAAATCTCACTAGAAAGGATTCTAATGAGTAGACCTAAGTAAAAATAAAATTTTCAACCTAAGCACTAACTATTTCCTGGCAACGGCGCCAAAAACTTGATGAGTGGGTTTTGCAACCTTTGCACTTAGGTTTTACCTCTCATGGGATCTTGAGAAGCTTACAACCCCCACCAGGCAGTGTACCTGACCGATGTAGTATAGTGAAGTGGCAAGTACCGGGTGATTGATCGTTCTCTCGGGGAATAGTGTCATTAGGCTTGAAAAGCTACTCTAATTAGGTCTAAGGGTTGAGGGATGATTCTTTTTGTATTTTTATATTTTATGAAAGCAAGTAAAAATCTCGGGTATTTGGAAGAGTAAGCGAAATTAGTTGCTAGTCAACTAACCCAAATATCTACTTATGCAAATAAAATAAAATGACAAGAAAAAGTAAATTGTTGTGAAACTTATATGAGAGAAAAATGTGTTTACTTAGATTTCCTTACTCCCTGGCTATCTTTTACCGGTTAATTGGTTTGTTGTAATTGTGTGGATGACGGGTTGTATTCCTTTAAACCATTCGTAGGGCCGTGTACGATCTTCCCTAATTCTATAAGCTCCTACTTCACTCCTATGTCGAGCCGACTAAAAGCTCCTAACATGGGATCACTAGAATTCGCTTATGCATTAAATACAACCATATAATCGTAGTACACATCCGATTCATGTTTCTTATGACGTTCAAGCAAGTTACCGTATAGGAGGTTAGCCAGTTTTCTTAAAGCCTAACATCGACTTCACCCACCCAAAACAATCACAAGCAAACCAACAACATGTAATCAATAGCTAGGTTTCATTAGATCTAAGCAAACACAAGAAAGACTTAGCCTAGCATGTTAATTGAAAGACAAGCATAAGATATAATCAAACAACACATAGACCTATTGATTGATTTGGAAGAAGACTTATCTTTAATTGAACATCAAGGTCTCAAGGGTGAAAAACCCCTGAAAATATAGTAAAATACGAGCTAGGGTTCTCCCAAAAGTTGCACACCAATGAATGAAAATTAGACGAATATATATAGATTTTACAATCTGACGGCATCACGTTATAGAGTGTGACGCCGTCACCTCGCTGCCAAAACTCTTCTCGGATTGCTCAGATCCACTTCTGACGCCATCCCCCTTTAAACTCCTCTGGGCCGTCTCCCTTTGTGCTAAAACGTGACGGCCTACATCCATTTACACGTGTCGCCGTCACGTGTAATTCTTCAAAAATCTTTCTGGGGCTTCTAGTGCAAAAATCATCCACCTTGTTGTCAAAGAGTGACGCCGTCACCTTTTAAAGCGTGACGCCGTAAGGTACTATTTCCAGCATATTTTGAGACTTTGTCGTTTTCTTCACTTTTATGCTCCAAAAACGTCCAAAATGCTTCCTTTTCTAGATTTCTTCTCCAAAGTACCTAAAATGACAAAAGGAATGATTTAAGGCAATATTTGATCAAATAATTACGGATTAGGGCTTAAATGACCCCCTAAAAGCGTAACACTTTTCGCCTCATCACTTTTCTATTGTTATGTTTCCTTTTTGCACATTATCCCTAAGGAAGTGATGACGTATTTCTATATGTTTAGTCCTAGAGTGTTGAACGGGGTTCTTACTTAAATATATAGCTCCTTTGTTATCACACATAATAGGAACATTTTCTAACCTAATGTCATAGTCTACGAGAGCTTGTTTCATCTATAGTGCTTGTTGACATGCCTTTCCAGCGCTTACGTATTCGGCTTCGGTGGTAGAAATAGCAAGAGCGGTTTGCTTTTTCGAAAACCAAGATGTTAGACAACATCCCATAAACGTGCAAATACCGCTAGTGCTCTTTCTATCTATGTAGTCTCCCGCATGATCCGAATCCGCATAGACAATAGTTTCTATGCCAGATCCCTTAGGATACCTTAATCCTAAGTGTATAGTGCCTTTAATATATCGGAAGATACGCTTAACCGCTTCTAGGTGAGAGGTTTTGGGATCCTCTCGAAAGCGAGCACAAAGGCAAACACTAAACATGATATCGGGTCTACTTGCCGTTAAGTATAGTAAACTACCTATCATACCTCCATACTTAGTGTTATCTACGGACTCACCTTCTTCACCTCTTGTGAGTTTAATTTCCGTGGACATGGGTGTCTTTAGTGGCTTAGAGTCTTCTAGTCCAAATTTCTTAAGCATTTCTTTAACATACTTAGATTGATTAAAAAAATATTCCATCTTCTAATTCTTTTATTTGTAATCCTAGGAAGAATTTTAGTTCACCCATCATACTCATCTCAAACTCATCATGCATGATTTTGGCAAATTCATCACACATTTCTTGACAAGTTGATCCAAATATAATGTCATCAACATATATTTGAACAATGATGATATTTGGGTCACTTCTTTTAGTGAAGAGAGTGCTGTCTACCATTCCCATAGAATAATTATGTTTAATCAAGAATGCTTTTAGTCTATCATACCAATCCTTTGGAGCTCGTTTAAGACCATATAAAGCTTTCTTTAGTTTGTAAACATAATCAGGTTTTGCGAAGTCAATGAATCCTAGAGGTTGTGCCACATATACCTCCTCATTGATAAAACCGTTAAGGAATGCACTCTTCACATCCATTTGGTATAACTTAAAGTCTAGGGCGCATGCGTAAGCTAAGAGTATTCTAACGGATTCTAATCTCGCTACAGGGGCATAGGTTTCGTCATAATCAATTCCTTCTTGTTGATTATAACCTTGGGCGACTAACCTAGCTTTATTCATAGTTACTATTCCATTTTCGTCTAATTTATTCCTAAATACCCATTTGGTTCCTATTAATGTAACATTTATAAGATTTGAGACTAGTTCCCAAACATCATTTGTTTTGAATTGATTTAATTATTCTTGCATAGCCATAATCCAACTTTCATCCTTTAAGGCTTTATTTATATTCTTAGGTTCTATTGTTGACACAAAGCAAAAGAAGTTATTTTTATCTTGAGCTTGTGATCTAAGTGTTCTTTGATTTAGGTTGCCTATAATGTTGTCTAATGGGTGTGACTTAGATTCCTTAATGTTTACAACCTCATTTTCTTCTAATATTTCTATTTCGTTATCATTTCCTAAAGGCTTATTTTTACTAACCTCAATAGCTTCTTCCTCAATCACATCGTCATCTTTTAAGGGTAAGGTTTTAGGTGGTGGAGGAGTTTCGTCAAAGGTTACATTTAAGGATTCTTCTACTTTCATAGTATGTTTATTTAAGATTATGTATGCTTTACTACTTTGTGAGTATCCTAGAAAAATTCCTTCATGTGACTTAGGATCAAACTTAGTGAGATAATCTTTTGTATTAAGAATAAAACATTTACTTCCAAATACCCTAAAGTAGCCTATATTTGGTTTTCTACCTCTTAATAGCTCATAAGGAGTTTTTCCTAATATTCGTCTAATAGATACCCTATTAAGTATATAAGTCGAAGTATCTACCGCATGAAACCAAAATTTATGTGGGATAGATTGCTCATTTAACATTGTTCTACTCATTTCTTGTAAAGACCTATTTTTCCTTTCTACTACCCCATTTGATATTTGATTGAGGAGTACGTGGAGCGGAAAAGTTGTGAGATATCCGTTTAAATCACAATATTTTCCGAATTGTACTTCGTTATCAAATTCCCAACCATGATCCGTCCTAATTGAACCTATAGAGCATCCTAGCTTATTTTGTATCATTTTACTAAATGTCTCAAATTTTTCAAAGGCTTCGGTTTTATCACTTAAGAACCTAGTCCACGTGTATCGTGAATAGTCATCTACTATAACTAAGGTGTAGCGATTGCCACCGTAGCTCTGTACCGCGGATGGAATGAAGAGATCCATGTGAAGTAGTTCTAAGCATCTAGTAGTTGATACTATATTTTTAGCTAATCACTTGAAAATGCATCCANCTTTTGAATTTCGTCTATTATGTGTATTTTTTGACCGGTTTTTTCATGTAAAATGACCATTTTACCTCTCAAAATTTGAAAAAAGGAAGGGTAAAATGGTCAAAAAATACACACGATAGACGAAATTCAAAAGGTTTGTATTATAATATCCCCAAAAAGAAAAAGAAAAAAAAAATGGCTACATAGAACAACAAAAAGTGTCAACTTAAATGTATTTCAAGCCATTAGCCCAAAAAACTAAATATATAATTGGGCCCAAAGATATTAGTCCAAAGACAATATGAAAGTAAGAAACTGGATACCCAATGGAGAAATCCCGAACGTCTTTAAAATCCAAAAGTTAATTAGTTATTTAGCTGTAAAGATGAGATTACAACTTCACTGTACAGTAGTGTCATATTTCATTTACAAATTATTATTTTTTTTTAATTTTTTAATTTTTTTAGAAAGGCAACAATTCAATAAACCTCAAAAAAACAAAATACAAACTAAAGACATCCCACCTCAAATAATCAAGATAATTAAAAGAGGATTGTTTGATAGTTGATCCACGTTTACGTTATGGTGACCAATCCCAACACATATAATAACTTCGTATATGGGACGGTAGATGTCATGAAACTACATAATCTCTTGGTCTTATTAATAATGCAAATAAAAGGATGCTGTTAAAATAAAAGCTAATAATGCACTTCTAATTTTCTTCTGTAAGAAGTGGTAAAGACAAGGAAATTGGTAAACCCACTTAGTAATTGTAAATAAAGACCACCAAAAATAAGTATACGTCTAGGAAATGAAAGCAAAATTCGTCAATTAATTTACTTGGAAATGAAAGCAAGCAGCACCACTAGTTATTTTAGTCACTTAAACCAATAATTATAAGTTCGAGATTTTAACTAGAAGGATGTGTGTAGAAAAAAGAAACGATTATAACATTCATGGACTGATTCATGCTACCATTTGTATCAACCAGAACTCTTGAGTAATTACTTTGTTACCCCGAAGAACTTAAAACGAGCACAAACCAAAATGCTTAAGATATCAACTATATTGTTATACTTTTTCGTGTGTGTTTATCTAAGGATAACTATTTTTTGTTAAAAAACATTAATATCGACATTATAATTGGAAAAACATAAGTAAATATACATAAACGGTTCTTATCGGTCGTAAATTTCATTCAATTTAACCCAATTAACTGGAAAAACATATAATGCCATTAAATTTCGTTGATCTCACAAGGTCGGAACCCAACAATTAGCAATTGGACTAATAGAGTGCATCCCTCTGTTTATGTGACAAAATTAAGTATTTCTATTACAAATAAAAGTCAAAATTGAAACTCAATTTGATCGAACACTTTAATTTCCGTCTAACTATAAGATATCTATAAAATCATATGTGTTAATTTTGTAAACAAAAACTTAAAAAATGAGTGGTTAGTTAATAAACTTTAGTGATTAAATTTTAATAAAGCATGTAGAATTAAGTGTAATTATCAGTTTTTATGTTTTTTAACAACTTTATAATTTTGATAAATACCCTTTAGATTTTAGACCCCATATACTTTATATTTTATAAAGAACTACATGAATACGACGTTGTTAGTTATAAGTATTATTATTATTGTATATTAAACTATTGAAATTAAACGAAATTATAAATATGAAAAGAAAAATATGAGTTGATGTGTCATGTAAATGGATATACGAAATTATATGTAGATGAATGACTAATGCTATTTTTTTTTATGAGATTGAGTAAGGATATCAGAAAATATTATTTTTTAATTATCCACATTGAGAGAATTGCAAAATACATCCCTGTGGTTTACAAGTTTTGTCATCTTAAATCCCTGTCAGAAACTTTTGGCAATATACATCCCCCGTTAGGCAAACGTTTGCCACAATACATCCCTCGTTAAGAAGGAGGACTAACGGTGCAAATTTTTTCTCGGTTATCTCTTAACGAGGCTGAAAATATTTGCAGCGTTAGTCCTCGTTAGCCTTCGTTAGCCAAACATTTGCACCGTCAGTCCTCTTTTTGGGACTTTTTACGTTTTATCCGTTTTTTGTCAGTTTTTTCCGTTTTTTGTACGTTTTTTCAGTTTTTATCCGTTTTTTGTACGTTTTATCCATTTTTTGTCAGTTTTTTTTCTGATTTTTTTACGTTTTATCCGTTTTTTTCCACTTTTTAACGTTTTTATCCGTTTTTTGAACATTTTATCGGTTTTTTTACATTTTAATCCGTATTTTGTACGTTTTAAATTGGATAAAACGTACAAAAGACGGATTAAAAACGGAAAATAACTGACAAAAATTGGATAAAACGTACAAAAAAGGGAAAAAACGGATAAAACGTATAAAAAAACGGAAAAATAACTGACAAAAACTAATAAAACTACAAAAAAAAAACGGAAAAAAAATATAAATATTGGATAAAACGTACAAAAAACGGATTAAAAACAAAAAATACTGATAAAATGTTCAATAAACGGATAAAAACGTTAAAAACTGACAAAAAACAGATGAAATGTACAAAATACTTAAAAAGATGTAAAAAAACTGATAAAAACGGATGAAACGTACAAAAAAACAGAAAAACGGATAAAACGTACAAAAAACGGAAAAAAAACTGACAAAAAATGGATAAAACGTATAAAAAACGGATAAAACGTAAAAAAATACGGAAAAAAAAACTGACAAAAAACGGATAAAAACTGAAAAAACGTACAAAAAACAGAAAAAACTGGCAAAAAACGGATAAAACGTAAAAAAATCCCAAAAAGAGGACTAACGGTGCAAATGTTTGGCTAACGAAGGCTAACGAGGACTAACGGTGCAAATATTTTCACCCTCGTTAAGAGATAACGGAGAAAAAATTTGCACCGTTAGTCCTCCTTCTTAACGAGGGATGTATTGTGGCAAACGTTTGCCTAACAGGGGATATATATTGCCAAAAGTTTCTGACAGGGATGTAAGATGGTAAAACCTGTAAACCACAGGGATGTATTTTGCAATTCTCTCATCCACATTTAATAACGACTCATGTTATTTCTTTTTATAAGTTTAATCCACGGGTACACAATTTTAATTACTTAAATACGGCTAAATTTATTATTAATAAAAATATAAATATCAAAATAAATGCACAATCTTACAGGTTACTGTGAGATGAAAATAGATAGACGGGACGTACATAAAGCAACGACACATATTTTTTTTTTAAGAGTCATGTGTTACCAAACACGTATAATGTCTAAAACATGATATCACTAGTGAAATATAAACAAGATTAACCTAAACACCATTTTAGTTAAACAAAGTCAAATCATTTGTGCAAGACACACATAACGAGCATTTCTTCTCTCTTCTTTTGTATTATATGAGTGTTACTATAACCGCTACCATACCTAGCTCTCTTATTTGTAACTAGGGGGTCATAAATCTTTTTGCCTTTTAATTCTTTCCTAATACGTAGTAATAGTTCAACTCTAGGTTAGTCACGTTTTTAGGATGACCAAAATGTTTAAATTTTGACATTTCTTTTTTCTTCTTCCATGTCTTCAACAAATGTAACTACACATAAGTCCATTTATTATTTGTGCGTAGTCCAATATAATCTATACTATATTATAAAGGATACCCGCGCGTTGCAGTGGCGGGTACCTTGAAATAAAATTTTCCGGTGAATAATCTATTTTAGTTTATTATGTTCTTTTAACAATATATTTACGGATATCAAGAATTTCGTTTAGCTCGTGCACATTCGGGCTCGAGCCCGTTGGCTCGTGTCCATTCGAGCTCGAGCCCGTTTGGCGCATGGCTCGAGCCCATTTGGCCCGTTGCCCGTTCGGGCTTGAATATTTGTATAATGTACTTTATTATTTATATTAGTGACATTTAATGCAGAAATTGTGTTTATGTCAGTTGTACAATATGACTGATAATTTGTATTTCTTATGTAAGAGGTGTTTTAATAACTGCATTTATTGTATTTATTAACCAGTTAATTAATTGTATTTAATATACATAATTATTTATTTATTGTATTTAATGTTAGTATTTCTATTTGAATTAGTTGTATTTTGAGCTTAACAACTTGTGAATGTTAGAAAATGTGTTTTAATTAATTGTACTTTTAGCTTTATAACTTATATTGCTTAATCTTAAGAGATTCCATTTTTAGTAGGCCTTAATGTTTTATAAGATAGTAAGATAAGATTTAGGACATTCCTAAAATGGATGGCTTAAAAAATTAAGATTCAACACTTGCTTATAATGACAAATTTTAATAAGTACAACTATAATAGCATTTGTTGCGACACTTTTTTTTCTTTTTTTTTTTTTTTTTTTTTTTTTTTTTTTTTTTTTTTTTTTTTTTTTTTTT